>ML332181.1:0-47444 GCA_005239505.1 Nicotiana paniculata
TCCATTAGGCACACATGACGTGTATTTTTATCATTAAAACACCTAAAATGAAAGGTATATAATGCTAAAAATCATGAATTCTAGCCACGCATCAATGGCTGCCAAATCGAATGAAAGGCTAGAATATCTGGAGCAGGGTCTGATGGAGTTGGAAGGTAAGATGAGTAAAAGAGTCATAGATTGCCAGAATGCTGAAGGTATCAAAGGAGGACATCTCGCCAAGGCATACCTGCTGCTGGACATGCGCGAACTGGGGAACCTGATTAATGAAGCCAAGATAACTAGGCTTCGAGAAGGTCCTTCTAGGACCAAATAGATTAGGCTTATTTGTTTTCCTTTTCAAATGTAATAAGGCCAAATTCCATTAGTGACTTACCTTATTGTCGTTTTAGATTCGTCTTATTTATTGCGTTAATGAAATGAGGCAATTATTGGAATTAAAATTCTCCAAATCTACTTGTCGCTAGGCCTACCTCGGGTACAATGAGGCTCCCAAATTAGGACGCGAATTTACATTCCTGCAATATGTGTTTAAATACTGCAACATTTTTTAGAATTCTCACTAACTTGGTTACCTTTTGTTTTTTTTGTTTTTTTTTTATTATTCCCATCCCCTAAGGTTGGTTCACGCATACTGGAATCATCATCATATCACACCAGATCCAGAGGCCCTCCACCTCCTCCTTCTCCAAGTGCATCAAAAGGCAAAGGGAAATCTAAGAGGGATAATATGAGTGGCGACAACACCCACATGCTGAGAATGCGGAAACTTTTGATGGTCGGAGTACTCCAGCACCAAATGACTTTGTTTTGCGGCTTGAAAAGAAAATACTTGAACTATAGGGTGAGCTTGAGCAGGTCCGTAATTTGGCAAACCTCTCCCTCACACTAAACTTCCCAGATATCAACCATAAAAATACCCAAAACCTGGTACCTCCTCAGAATACACGCAACCAACGTCCATAGGACCCTCCTGCACCCCACCAATATACAACCTCTCCTCAAAATCCTTTACCCATACCTAAATCGCCTCAACATCAGCATCTCCCAACTCAATATCCACAAACCACTTACCACACTCCTCATAATACCCCACAACCTCTCCCCGATCCCTAAAATTCAACCAATGATCACCACTATACCCAAACTCCTGGCCTTCACCAAAACAACCTCATATACGTAGAAACCTTACCCCACTTTACTCAACCAATCTCGTATACACTGGAATCTGCCGAAAAGGACCTGCTCATTAAGAACATGGAAGACGAGCTCAAGAAACTCATAAGCCGAGTTCAGGGTGTTGAAGGAGGGAAAGGAATCGAAGGTCTGAATTACGAGGATTTGTACATTCAACCAGATTGGAGCTGCCAGAGGGTTACAAACCTCCCAAGTTCAAAATGTTTGATGGAATGGGTGACCCAAAGGTTCATTTGAGAACTTACTGTGACAAGCTCGTAAGGGTTGGAAAGGACGAAAATATTTGCATGAAGATATTCATGAGAAGCCTCACTGGAGACGCCCTATCTTGGTACATAAGTCAAAATCCCAAGAAATGGGATAACTGGGTAAGCATGGCATCAGATTTCATGGATAGATTCATATTCAACTCGGAAAATGCACCCGATGTATTCTATATCCAGTTTCTCAAAAAGAAGCCCACTGAGACTTTCTGCGAGTACGCTACTTGATGGAGGTCAGAAGCAGTGAAGGTTAGGCCGATATTAGATGAAGAGCAAATGGAAAAGTTCTTTGTCAGGGCTCAGGATCCACAATATTATGAAAGGTTAATGGTAATAGAGAATCACAAGTTCTCTGATGTCATCAAGCTCAGAGAAAGGATCGAGGAAGGTATCAAATGTGGAATGTTGACAAATTTTGAGGAACTGTAGGCCACGAATAAAGCACTACAATCAGGTGGCATATCAAAGAAGAAAGAAGTGGGAACATTAATGGTTGCCCAAGGTCCGAAATCTCCATTTGTGTACCAAACACCTCCACCCACATACCAACATTTACCTCCCAGATATCCTCAACCCACTACCGCCTACCACACCTATAATACCCAACCAGTCTATTATCATTCACCTCCAGCTCGTCCAAATTACCAAAACCCACCCCAATTTTGATCGCACACCACCCAGACAATACACCCCTATTGCTGAACCCATCGACCAATTGTATGAAAGATTAAAAGTTGTTGGATATGTCACCCCTACTCCCGCCGGGGCTATGGAAAACTCGTCACAATGGGTCAACCCAAACAAGATGTGTGCGTACCATTTCGGTATGAAGGGATATACTATTGATGAATGCCTCACACTGAAAGATAAGATCCAAACACTGATTGATACCAAGGTTATACATGCGAAAGAAAACGCACCCAATGTCCGCAACAAGCCCCTCCCAAATCATAGGGGTGAAGGAGTCAATGTAATAGAAACTGATGAAGAATGGGATCTTAAGGGATCAGTCGTACTTATTCGGGAAGGTGATGATCCTAAGAAGTCGTCAGTCACGCTCAATCCCATTGTGGTACAGGTACAACCGCCAGTCAAAGTTGAGGTAGCCGCACCGACTCCTTTTGAAGTAGAAGTGACACCACCTGCATCTATACCTGCTTCGTTTGAGGTAGAAGTATCCACACCTTTCATTGTGACGGTGACATCCACACCACCTTTCAGTTCTAATGCTGTACCTTGGGATTATATTGCCGAAGCTAGGATAAAAGGGAAAGCAAAGATGGAAGATTCCGGCGCTACACAAGGAATGAACAGAACAGGGAGAATTTACACACCTGAGCATTTTAGAGATACCAGTAAGCAAGCTTCTAACAAACAACTCGTCGTTGAAATTGGTCCGGACGACCTTTGGAGGAAAGTACAAGCAAGGGAGTACTCTGTTTTTTATCACCTGAATAAGACTCCTGCCTAGATATCCATCTTGTCATTGCTGCAAATTTCGAAGCACACATGAACGCTCTGATGAAGGTATTGAATGAAGCATATGTTCCCAACAACATTACTAGCGGAGAAATGGCCAATATGGTTGGACAATTGTTGGAAAGCCATAAGATCACCTCCCATGAAGACAAATTTCCACCTGAAGGATTAAACCACAATAGGGCATTGCACATCACAGTGCAATGTGAAGATAAGTTCATTTCCAGAGTTCTGATAGACGGAGCGTCCAGCCTCAACATCTGTCCCCTGAAAACTCTGAAGAGGTTGGGAGAAACCTACCATCGCATCGAACGTGTTAACGCGATTGAGAAGGACAAATGGTGGAGTAGAAAAATAGAGAGCATATTAGCATGGGCAGGGTATGAACCAGGTAAGGGGCTTGTTAAAAAGCTTCAAGGTATCTCCAAACCAGTACAGCTGAAGCGCCATGGCACAACCTTTGGTCTCGGATATCAGTATACCTGGCAAGAATATCGGAATTGGTCGCCACCATGGAGTTTTCCATACTATCCTCTTGAGCAACCCATGTCGTACCTGAATCAGACCTTCCAACAGGCTGATACAATATGGGGATAAGAAGAAGAAGCCTTGGCAGCATTGAGGAATTGGTTCTTGGAAGACGATGATATGGATTATTGTGTAATAGTTGAGGAGGAGGAGGAGGAGGAGGAAGAAGGCCTCACTACCTAGATAGTGTAGGATAGAGCATCTCTCAAGAACTGGACCGCTAAACCATCAAGGGCCCGACGAGTCTCGGGGTAGCAAAGCTGATAACATTGTTTACCTTTGAAAATGATTTCCTCTTTGGCATTTTGTTTTAAATAATATTTTCAGTGTTCCGTTTTGAAAAACATTAGTTGAAATCATTTTGTTTAACATTTTAAATGACTTGATGTTTTATTATTACTATTTTTTCTTTCATATCTTTATCCCTACATCATTACTATTTCTTACCATGATGAACCAACGACTATGACATGTAATGAGACAATGCAACAGAAGCACAGTGACTCGGAAGAAATGGAAGATGAGGACGTAATACCTGAGGAAATTGTCAGAGAAGTGGAGAACTTTGAGAACAATCCCAAGTCCAACATGGACGAGACCGAGATAGTCAACTTAGGAGATTTCAAAATCGTCAAGGAAACCCGCATAAGCATCCATTTGTCACCGTCAGAGAAAGAAGAATACACTGGGTTCCTGAAAGAATATGAGGATATCTTTTCATGGTCATACGATGATATGACAGGGTTGAGCACATCCATAGTGTCTCACAAGTTACCTATAATTCCAATGTGTCCGCCAGTGAAGCAAAACTCAGGAAATTCAAGCTAGACATGAGTTTGAAAATCAAGGAGGAAGTCACTAAGAAGATCAAAGCCAAGGTCCTCAGAGTAGTTGAGTACCCAACTTGGTTGTCCCAGTTGGGCGGTATTGATACATTATTGCTGATTCAATTGCGCGGATTTGTTGTTTATGTGTGGAGGTCAATATGATCCCTTATTTGTTTCCTTACATGAAAGTCCTACTTGTATTTTGTTTGTTGACTAGCTTTCTCATTTTCAAATAACATAGGTCAGTCAAGAACCACCCTAAATAGAGGTCCTAATACCTCCAGGGCCATAGGTATGGGACGGGTAGTGCACGCATAAGGAACGAGTTAGAAGCTATTAGAATGCTTAGGTAACAACTGAAAGATAGTAATTAGGTAGTAAAGGAGACGATGACCCGTGCGCTAATACTATGAGTAACACCCCAACTTGGGGAAATTACAAAGTATTGCATGGAATGATCCTATAGGCTAAAAAACTAGGACCCCTTTAATCATGTTTAAAATAATTTTTATTTGTCCAAATTGTTTTATTTTCCTTTTAGACTAATTCTCCTAATTAAGTTGGTCGGGACCCACCATTGCGGACCTCGAGTGGTGCCTAACACTTTTCCCTCGAGGTAATTTAAGCCCTTACCCGATCTCTGGTGATGCAAACTGGTAATATGAGTTATCTGCTCTAGGTGCCCTAACGCACCTTAATACGTTAGGTGACGACTCTTACAACTCCTTACTCAATCCCAAAAGGAACGAGTTGTCCCAGAAATGTCAAAACCCGATTTCGCGAGAAAACGGGGGGCGCGACATTCTTCCTTCAATCATATAATATATTTGAAGAATTATTGTATGTTTTTTATGACATGTTAAATATTTTATGTTATTCCTTTAATTATCTATTATGTTGCTAAATTATTTTATATTTTTATGACTCTTTAGATTGTTTATTTATGTCTTTAGTCATTTAATTTGTAGAATAATTATTTTATATTTACTGTCACTTGTTGTATTTTTTTGTTTTGTATTTTATTATGATTATATTACAGATATGGCATCTAAGGGGAAGGAAAAGATGAAATCTAAAAAGAAAAAACAATATGTTCCAACTTCCTCAAGTATGCCAAATATGAGTGCTCCTCTTCCTCATCCTCCTTAGTCGACTTTATTGCCATCTACCATGTTCACTATCTCTCCTCCATCTAATAATTCAGTTCATTATTATTCTATGCATGTCAAAGGAAGTCAAAGTAACACTGGTTTTAACTTTGTACCCACACCTTCTATGCGATCATCTTCAACGGGCTTTCATGGTAGTCAGCATGGTGGCTCACCAGCTGCTGCACCCCCGAACTTTTGTGGTAGTCAGCATACTGGCTCACCAACAGCTGTTGCACCCTCGAGATTTCATGGTAGTCAGCATGTTGGTTCACCAGCTGTTGTATCCCCGAGATTTCATGGTAGTCATCATGATGGCTCACCAGCTGCTGCATCCCCGAGCTTTCATGGTAGTCAGCATGATGGTTCGTCTTTTGTTGCTCCATCATCTTCCAGTCCATCATCATCATCCATTCCCAACATATCTAAGTTGGATATTGGAGGCTCTCGCCCAGCTACATCTAGTGCTGCTTCTGCACAATCTAATAGACGCATGCAGAATCTTGGAGGGGATGTACAATTTGATAGTTATAATCGATTAATAATCGTCCCTTCCAAGGATGGGTAAGAAGGTACTTATACTATTTTTTAAGTTTTGAATGTACCTTTAGATATGTTAACATTAAGAAATATTTATTTATAATTAAAACTTTGAAGCTTTAAGATGTTTATTAATTATAGATATGTTAACTTTAATGCAGGTTTTTTTCATCCTATCAGTCTACACATTTGGTTGTGGATTCTACGAAGCCATTTTATCATAAGCCATGGAATTCTTGGAGACAGATACGTACAACATCAGAGAGCAAACATGGAATCAATTTAGGGTAAAAATTGATTACATTTATTTAATAATTATCGTCTTCATATAATGTTTCTTTTTTATATTGCACACAAGTGTACATGGCATCCTCAGCATCAAAATACAATAAATAGTATTTTCGAGAATAAGGCTGCTCAGCGAACTAAAGATACTATGTTCGCTGCTCGAAAGACCGGTAAAATACCAGACTGGTTATGAAAAGATTTTTGGGATAAACTTCTTGAGAAATGGAATACCGCATAATAGAAGGCGAAGAGTGAACAAGGAAAGGCAAACCGTGCCTCCAGTAAAGGTGGATCGTTGCACACAAAAGGTTCGATTAGTTTTGCAGCCCATAAATTAAGATTGGTAATTACTTATAAAAATTTTCTTAGTTTTACATATAGAATTTTACGGTTGTAATGTCGAACTGATACTTTTTGTTATGAAAGAAAAGGAAAGTGGGCGAGATATGAGT
Organism: Nicotiana paniculata; assembly: GCA_005239505.1. Taxonomy (NCBI): domain Eukaryota; kingdom Viridiplantae; phylum Streptophyta; class Magnoliopsida; order Solanales; family Solanaceae; genus Nicotiana; species Nicotiana paniculata. The sequence goes on from ML332181.1 coordinate 6,723, forward strand.
CACACTGAGGTTTTCGAGGAGATGCATAAGAAAAAGAAGAAGGATGGTACAAGAGAATACTGGGTGAAGATGCGTGCATCGAACACATATGTAAAATACTAACTTCATAATTATTTATGGTTTATTGGTATTAGTTTGTTTAAATAATAGTTATGTTTCATTTCAGGAAGATTATCATAAAAGCGGGGAAGAATGGCAACAAACTCAGCCTCCTTCAACTCAACCAACACCTGATGATATGGCTTCATGGACAGAGGCAGCGGGTGGAGTAAACAAAGGCAGAGTCTATGGACTTGGAGTACGTCAACCTACAGGTCATCCAAACTCACTCTTAGCCAATTATTCTTCTTCTCAAAATCAAGAACAAATGGAAGATATGAGAAAGGAATTCGTGATTTGAAGCAACAATTGGACTCCCAATTCGGAACATTTATTAAAATGCAGAAATTTATGAGGAAACATGGGCATGATCTATCTGATGATGAGGACGAACAAACTGAATCTAATGTCTAGTAGTTTAGGTGTGGTGTTTTGGTTGATTGGTAAACTTGACTGTGAGAGACAACTTTATGTTTTGTTTTAAAACTTGAATATGAGGTACTATTTAGATGTTTTTATTGCCAAAATTGTTAGGTTTAATGGTTGGTGTTTTTGTTTAGGTTGTGTTAATTGTTGGTATTGTTGGTTTATTATGTTAATGATTTGTATTGTTGGTTAATGGTTGATAGGTTATGTTTAGGTTGTGTTAATGGTTGATTAGTTGTTGGCGTTGTTGTATTATAATGTTTGACTGGTGGTGTAGCTCAAAATTAGGCAGAATGCTGCCCAGTTTTAAAGAAAATTCCGAAAGATTTCAGACGAAAACGGTCGGACATTTGCCCAAATTTTGCCAAAAATTCCCAGATTTCCGACCGATTCGGTCGGAATTTTTTTTTTAAAAATTAATATTTAATGGTTTTCGACGGATTCAGTCGGAAATTAAATAAACTTTAATTTTTTTATTATTAGTTTCCGACTGATTCGGTCGGAAATTATATATTTATATTATTTAATTTTAAATAAGTAATTATTTTTATTTTTATTTATATTATTACGACGGATTCGATCGGTAAATTCCGACCACTTTGGTTGGAAATTTGAAATATTTGGTCATCTGACCTTTTGAACGTTCCGACTAATTTGGTCAGAAATCACCGATGGATTTGGTTGGAAATTATTTTTCGACCGACCAATTTTTGTCGGAAAGTTGTCGGAAATTCGTGATTTCTGACCGATTTTCAACCGTTTTGGCGGTCGGAATTCTGCCATTATCCAGTAGTGGAGCCGTGAAAACAGCCTCTCGCAAAAATGATGGGTAAAGCTGCATACAATAGATCCTTGTGGTCCAGCACTTCCTCGGACCCTGCGCATAGTGGCAGCTTAGTGCACCGGGCTGCCTTTTTCTCTATAAGCTTCATAATGCATATAAAATTGGCCCATTTTCTTAGTTTAATTGGTAGTTCTTCATGAGGATCACACTTCACATATGATAATATTCGTTAATCCTCTGAAAAGAATACCTCTGAAAAGCCTGTGTTTGTATCTACTCCGTGGAACTTATTTCATATATATTTGTCCAGAAGCTGTATACCAACTTGTGAATGCTTTGTTGGTAGAACGTCAAGTCGTTTGATAGTTACACACACTCACTCACTCAACCATTATTTTGTATACAACTATGTTATTAGCAACTGTGGATGGAAAAAGAAACTTGAGCTTTTGTTAACTATGTTATCACTTCTTTTTTCTCTCAAATTATCCAAACAAAAGAACCTTACACCTCATCTCTACACACATGCGCGCAGAATCTTAAACATATGTAAAGGTGCAAAGGAGTAGTTACAATGAAGTATTAGTGGGAACTTGAAGGAGAAGATTAATATGTGATGGCAATAGCCTTGAACTCTGGCTAAGACTCGTATTTGAAGCAGTGATTTTCAGTGTATGATGATTGAGTGGATTTCTTCTTTCACAAGATTAACACTTCATAAGAATGTGCAAATTGTTGGGAAAAATAATAATCCCGCCCAAAAATAATATCCACGGAAAAGACTAACAACGACACCAACTCTTTTAACGAGGTAAATTTAATACCCGAGCGGAGCAATATTATCACTATAATATTAAAACTTAGTAGCGTCAAAAGATTACTACAATTTTGAAAGAAATAATACTCTTTATTTAAAATACATCACTACAGTTTTACTTACACTCACTATTTATCGTATAAACTATGGATTATTCTCTCTAACTTCTATTGTTTCTCTTTGTTTTGGTGTGTTTTACGAATTAAGGAATACTTCCTTATTTATAGAGGTGAATAACCTCTCAAAGATGTCCTCCGTGACATCAAAAAATAGTAAATCAAACTTGTCTTCCTTCTCTTTTTGACTTTCCTAGCCACACAAATATTTGTTTGACAAACTTGAATTTGGATGGTGCAGACTTTGCCAAAGGAAGTTGTCTTCCTTTCACATGGGATGGACCCATCAAATCTCCCCCTTAATTTTGATTTTTCTTCTTCATTCTAAGTCTTGATCTCAATCTCTAAAAATTTTCAAGTTTGAGAGTTTTGTAAAAATGTCCGCAACTTGATCATGAGACTTTACATATTTGAGTTCTACCTCCTTCTTGGCAATGCATTCTTTGATAAAGTGATACCATGTGTATATATGCTTGCTTCATTCATGATATACCGGATTCTTGGCAAGTGCCTGTGCGAATTTGTTGTCAATACAAATCTCTGTAGCTTCAATTTGTGGTAAATTGAGCTCCTTCAACAATCTTCTCAACCAAATAGCATGACATTTACAAGATGTTGCTGCTATATATTCAGCTTCACAAGTCGAGAGAGTAAAAATGGATTATTTGTTTGAACTCCAAGAAATAACAGAATCACTCAAGAAAAATACAAAGTCAGTTGTGCTTTTTCTATCATCAATATCTCCCGTATAATCACTATCAAAAATCCCATAAGATTGAAATCACTAGAGAAGTAATTAAATAACCCATAATCAATTGTACGTTTTAGGTAACAAAAAATTCTTCTAGTGACTTTCAAATGAGTGGAGGTAGGAGTTTCCATGAAGCGGCTTACTACTCAAACTGCAAGGAGTATATCTGGCCTGGTACAAGTCAAGTACCTCAAACTTCCCGTAAGACTTTTGAAAAATGTGGGATCCACTTTTTTCCTTCATCAAACTTGGATAATTTTGTCTCACTTTACATTGGTGTTCACGGTCTTGTAATTGAGCATGTTGAACTTCTTCCATATCTCTTTTGTGTAGCTTTCTTGAGAGATAAAAATTCCATCCTCCATCTGCTTCACTTCTAGGTGCAAGTAATATGACATGAGCCTTACGTCTGTCATCTCGAACTCATGGGACATATCTTTCTTAAAAGCTTCAAACAAACTTGGGTTATTACCCGTGAAAATAAGTTCATGAACATAAAGACAAACAAGCAAGATATACCCATTAGTATGAACTTTAAGGTAAAGAGCATATTCATAGACATGAGTAAACCTATTTTCTTGAAAATACTTGTCGATGCAACTATTCTATGCTCGCGGGGCTTGCTTCAATTCATATAAAGCTTTATTCAAATTCAACACTTTATCTTCGTGGTTTTTGACCATGAATCCCAATGGTTGTTCAACATAAACTTCTTCTTCAAGATAGCCATTCAAGAAGGCTGACTTGACGTCTAGTTGATGATCTTCCATTTCATTTTTTCCGCCAAAGAGATCAGCAAACGAATCATCTCCATGCAGGTAACATGTGCATAGACTTATTCATAGTCAATGCTTTGCCTTTGCTTGTAGCCTTTATCCACCAGTTGTGCCTTGTATCTCTCAACATATCCATCAGCATTATTCTTTGTCTAGAATACCCACTTTACTCTAATTTCACGATGACCCTTGGGAAGAGTTGTTAACTCCCAAGTGTTGTTCTTCTCTATTGACTCGATCTCTTCCTCCATGGATTATCTCCACCTTTTGTTTGTAACGGATTCATCAAAGTTCAATGGTTCACTATCAGCAAAGAGACAATATAAAAAATTAAAAGTAACTTCTTATGTTCCATCATAAAGCTCTTGAATGCTCCTTGTCCTTGGCAGTTGCTCATTCGAACTTTGTTGAGAAGAAGGAGATACAACATTGGTTGTAGAAGGAGATGGATCGGTATCCTGCACAAGTTCTATGGTCTTTGGTTCTTCTTCATCACCAAAGTATGGAAAAAAATCATATGAAGTTTCTTTTTTAGCATCCCAATTCCATGTCAATTCTTCATCAAATTCAACATCACAACTCACTACCATCCTTGGGTTGTATAGCTTGTAGTATTTTGAACTCGTATCATAGCCAACAAACACATGGTTAACACTTCGTTCGTCAAGCTTCACTCTCCCTTGATGTGGAACATGAGCATAGGCTATGCTTCAAAAATTCTCAAGTGCTTGACACTTGACTTTCTTCCACTCCATGCTTTTTGAGGGGTTTGATCTCTAACATTCCTTTTTGGAGACTTGTTGTTCAAATAAACTGCACAAGAAATAGCTTCGGCCCAATATTTCTTGGGCATACTTTTAGTTTTCAACATACATCTAGTCATATTAAAAATCATTCGATTCTTTCTATTTGCAACTCCATTTTGTTGGGTGAATAAGGTACTATTAGAGGGTGACGAATTCCATGAGAGTCCCAGAAGTCATTAAATTATTTTGAAGTGAATTCTCCTCTTCTATTGAATCTTAAAGCTTTTATTTCATGGCCACTCTCTTTCTCCACTAGTACATTAAAAATTTTAAAAGCGGCAAAAGCTTCAAATTTTTGGTTCAAGACATAAACCCAAAATTTTCTACTAAAGTCATCAATGAAAAGTAAAAATTATTTAATTTTATTAAAGGAAGGTGGATTGATTGGTCCACACATACCGGTGTGAACAAGCTGAAGCAGTTTAGTTGATCTTGACATGGCCTCCTTTGGATAACTCCTATTTGCATGTTTTCCAAGAAGACAAGTTTCGCACAATTGATGTAATGGTTGATTTATGCTACCCCTTGCACCATGTTCTTTTCTCTTATTGATTTGAGTGCTTCAAAATTCAAGTGCACAAATCGCATGTGCCAACACCATGATTTATCTTGCGCATTATCCTTCAAATACTTTTCATCAATTGTTTTAAGATTCAGAGAAAATAATCTATTATTTGTCATACGCACTTTAGCAATTAGAATTCCACCTGAATCTCTTAAGCCAGAGATGCATATTTTTCATGTGAATGTCATATTCCTTTTCAAGAAGTCGTCCAAACTCAAAATATTACTTTTTAATTTTGGCACGTAATAAACATCTTGAATTAGCTTGTGACTACAAATTTTACAAGAGATCAGAATCGTACTTATCCCTTCGATTTGAAACTTTGAGGTATCTCCAAAGGACACATTAGCTCTCACCATTTTATTAATCTCCACAAACTTCTCTTTGCATCTACACATATGATTGCTTGCTCCATTGTCCAAATACCACGAGTTGCAATCATCTTTGTCTTCTTCCTGGAGTGCCATCAACAACATTGACTCATATTCTTCTTTCTTTTCGTCAACAAGGTTAACTTTTTCTTTACCATTGCTACAACATTCTCAAGAGTAATGGCCAAATTTATGATAATTATAACACTCAATTTTTGATTTGTCATACTTTTGTCCATTATTTTCTTGGTAGTAGTCACATCCTCTTCCTCCTCTTTGTCCACGGCCACGACCTCTGAATGTTTGGTGTATTTTAACTTTATTGTTGAAGTTGTTACCATTACTTCTTCCTCTTACATGACCGTCACAGCCTCGTCCTCTTCTGTTTCCTTGATAGCTCTTTTCACCTCCATAATCCTTAAAGGATGTCCGAGTTTTAAGAAGTTGCTCCAGTGGAACTTCTTGTCTTCTTTTGATCTTTTCTTCGTGGGACCTGTAAAGAACTCTCCAATTGCTCTACCAGCATAGAGTCTAAATATTTAGACTCCTCAACAGCACACACCACAAAATCAAATTTAGGTGTTAAAGTATGAAGAATCTTTTCTACCATGCGTACATCTTCTATTTCCTCCACGTATCTTCTTAATTGAGTTACAACAGTCCTTATTTTATAACAATAATCCGAAATGCATTCATATTCGTTCATTTTTAAAACTTCAAAATCAGCCCTTAGGGTTTGAAGTTTTACCTTCCTCAGCTTGTCAACTCCTTGAAGAGAATTTTATAAAATCTCCAAAGCTTCCTTTAAGGTGGTAGCCTCTGCCACCTTCTCAAACATGGCATCATCCAAATATTGGTGGATGAGCGTGAGAGCTTGTTGATCCTTCTTCCTTGTCTTTGCCAAGGCATCTTTTTCATTTAAGCATAGCTTCTTTATTATCGGGTTTTGCATACCTTCTACCTACGATTTCCCACACATCCTTTGAGCCAAGAATGGCTTTCATACGTAGACACCATTTCTCATAATTATCTTTTGTGAGATGGAGGTACTGAAAAGACAGCATACCATTATTTGTCATGGCTCTGATACCACGTCGTTAGGAAAAAAATAATAATCCCGCCCAGAAATAATATTACCGAAAAATAATAATAACACAAGAGGGTAACAACGATGCCAACTCTTTTAACGAGGTAAATACAATACCCGAGCGGAGCAATATTACCATTATAATATTATAACTTATTAGTGTCAAGAGACTACTACAATTTTGAAAGAAATAATACTCTTTACTTAAAATACATCACTGCAATATTACTGACACTCAGTATTTATCTCACGGTTTACAATCTGTGAATTACTCACTCTAACTTCTATTGCTTCTCTTTGTTTTGGTGTGTTTTACAAATGAAGAAATACTTCCTTATTTATAGAGGTGGAGAACATCTCAAAAATGCCATGGGTGACATCAAAAAATAGTGAACCAAACTTGTCTTCCTTCCCTTTTTGACTTTCCCTGACACACATATTTATTTGACAGACTTAGATTTGCGCGGCTCAAACTTTGCCAAAGGAAGTTGTCTTCCTTTCACATGTGATGGACCCATGCAAATGAGGTTACAAGAGTTTGTATTAATCCGACCATGACAGTAAGTTAATGAGCTGTGAATGAGCCAATGAGGGCAGGAATCTGTTGTCCTGAGGCTATGTTGCTGCTTGCATTCGACAAAACCAATTTGATAAGTGGCGCTGGTTTTCGTCTCTAGTAATTGCACCTACGCTACGAGACCAGAGACATAAAGGTAGTGGGGATTATAAATCTGTCTTAGTAATTGCTGAAATTAAGTGCTTGTGTCTGCAATTTTGCCTTTTCTTTGGCACGAACCAGTATTATGTTTTCGCCTTGTTGTAATTTTTTTGGTGAACACTCTAATAATAGAAGAAGTATTTATCCGAGCTTCTTTCCGGAACGGAAAAATAGCAAAAGAACAATCAATATGCTATGTGTTCTTCGTGTGACAGATTATCTTTCTTGATTTGGCATAGTAGTTATATTCATATGAAGTAGTGTAGAGTTCCTAGTCTTTTTTACCATGGGAAAATCCAGAAAAGATTGTCTGCTATTTATTTTCTGACTATGTAACTTCTATTTTGCAGAGTTCTTTAGCAGATTTGACTGACACATATCGTGCATGTTCCATTAAAGATAACAATAGAAAAGGCAAACCCTACACGACGGACTCAAATTGAGTTAAACCTGAAAATGCAATTGAGGTTCCACTCAAACATCTTGGTTCAAGATACAAGAGGGCGCTGGAAATAAATTCAAATACAAGTAGTTTGAAGATGGACAAAAAGAAGGAAACCCCAATTCGTAATTGTCCACTCAGTGAACATCATGTTGTTACTGCTGAGGTTTCTCATCCTTAGATTAAAAAGGGCAGCCTGGTGCACTAATCTCTCGCTATGTGCAGGATCCGAAAAAGAGCCGGATCGCAAAAATCTGTTGTACACAGTCTTACCCTATATTTTTATAAGTTACGGCTCGAACCCCTGACCTCCTGATTACATAGCAACAACTTTACCAGTTACGCCAAGGCTCCCCTTCATACGGAGAACAGAGAATTGAACAAAGTTGTAGATGCATTAGAAATCAATAACGCTTCCATCGGAGACTCCAAACACTACGTTATTGAGCCAAGTTAGAAGAGGCTTAGAGGTCACATAGAATCAGGGGTAACTTTTCAGGACGATCACAATGTTTTGAGGCGATCAGAACTTTCAGCTTTCTCAAGGTTGGGAGGCAACGGTACCTCTTATGTTTACTTAACCACAGTTAATTCTTGCTAAAATACCCTCGTTTTCTTTCATTTTTGGATTGTTCATCACTTCAACGTGTTCTCTGTGGTTGTACGATTTTGCAGGTACAATTCATCCTCAAATCTTACTAGGACCCCTATAACATCGTTAGGAGGTAAATTTCACAAATGTCCATATAATTATGTCTTTTTTTTCAACAAAATCATATAACTTTATTTTCTCACACAAAAATCATATAACATGATTTTTCTTCACCAAAGTAAGGGTGGCAAGTGGGTCAGGCCGGGCTCGACACCTGCCAGGACCGCGGTCTTAATGGGCTAAACGGGTTGGGACCATTTGGCCTGCTAGAGGGGGGCTCGTGCCGGTCTCGTGAACCGGTTCTTAGCTAGGAACCGTTAGGACCGGGCCGTTTGGCTTTGAAAAAAAGAGCCGTTGGGGGTTTAAAAAATAGCCGTCGGGTATTTTAAAAATAGCCATTTAACCCATCCCTCCCCTCCTCACCCAACTTAGTTTTAACTCCAAACTTTTATTGTTATACTTTTTTCCTATTTCCTACTATAAATACCCCTTCATTATTTCATTTTCTTACAAAATCAATATCAAATTATCAAAATCTCTCTCTAGTTTTCTTCTAAACTTGCTACAATTGTTCACATTATCAAAAAAGAAAATAGTGAAAAAATTATAAGGTTGCTACTATTGCTATTTATTACAAAAAATAGTCAAAACATACTGAGGTTGTTACAATTTGTGAAAAAATTGTGAAGTTGGTGAACTGGAGTCTTCAAGTCTTCAATAATAAATAATTTTCAACAAGTTGTTCGTCAATTCGGTAAATTCGTTCCAACTCTTAAGTCTTAATATTATAGTTTTTTTTGTTTTATTTATTTACTATTACTTGATTAATTAAGATGTATTCCTTATGAAATATTTTTGGTAAAGTAAGAATAAGGGAAATCCAAGACTGACGAATCTAATGGTATTGTTGTTCCTCCTCCCCTGCCCCTAGCTCCCCAAACCAAACCCCATACCCGTCTTATACCTATTATTCTTGATACAAATAATAGTTTATTACAATTTAGCAATACTGAATTTTGCCATAATATTGCACCTGGTGAACAATTAGACCATAAATTAATGAATGATCTCTATTCTAATAATTATAATACTATTGATGAAAATGATGATGAGGAAATTGATCTTGATGAAACTCAATCGGACGATAATACGCCCCGCTAGTCTTGCTGTTGATGTTGACACGACTAGTGATAACGTTGCCAATCCAAATGATGACCCATCTGATACTCCCGTTACTTCCCCCATTTTTTCTAGAGAACCTACCAAACGACATGAAACATCTCCTATTTGGCTATTTTTTACTCAACTAGTTCCAAAAAATAAGGCTAAGTGTAAAACTTGTGGTATGGAGTTAGCTTTTAAATAAACTGGATCGCGGTCGGGGATGGATCTTTGGCTAGTCACACAAAAAAACATCCTAAAGATAACGTCAAATATCAACGTTTAAAAGCTCTGGCCGAGGAGAAAAGTGTACCTAGTCCTAGTCAGGAGTACCAGTTCAAATCAATTTCAACCGGGAACTAACACTGGTATCGATAGTATATTATATTATAATCCAAAATTAAGATCGGGAAGAATTGGCAAAATTGGTAACTTTTATGTGCTTACTCAATAGTTTCCTTCTGACCCTGCATTTGTGCATTACATTAGAATGAAATTAGGAGGTCCTCAATTTTGGTATGAAACTGTTTATAATGACTTAGCACTTGAAGATAATGAGTTGCCTAAACTTCCGGAAGCAATAGCCTCAATTAGAACAAATGTTGAAACTATTTTATAATGCTTATCAAGTTGCATTAAATCATGCTAGACCAAATGTTCCAAATACTTCTTCTTTTGATTCTCAATCGACTTAGTGTTTGGGCGGGGTTTAAGGGTTTTTTTGGTTCTAGTAGTAATGATTTTTCACAACTAAATAAGCTTAAAGTTTATTTGTCGCAGGAACTTGAGGAAGTTAATTCCGACAGCACCTTTAATATTTTGCAATGGTGGAAGGACGAAGAAAAATACTTTCCGGTTATTTCAAGGATGGTTCGAGACATTTTAACTATTCAAGCTTCAACAGTGGCATCGGAGCGCACTTTCAATCAAGCAAGACTTTAAATTGGTGATCATAGAGCGTCTATAAGGGTTATCTTGGAAAACTCAGTACTTTTCAGAGATTGGATCCATTCGTAAAGAAGAAATTTTGGACTTACTGAATCACAACCAGAGGTAGACGAAGCTTACAAAGAAATGCTAGCTGAACTTGCCGAGGATGCTGCTTCGCCGATAATGGAAGCAGCGATGACCAAGCTACTTTTCCGCCACCACCAACGGAATTTCCTCTGAGCCTTGAAGGATTTATGAAGTTTGTAAGAGATAACATGTAACTTGTATGAACAAAAATTAGTATGTATTATGTAACTTGCATTTTGGCACTTCTTGATTAGTTCATTTTTCTTCTCAATGGTAGTATTAGCACCTTGTTGTGCTCATTCCATAGGAGGGAGGAAGACTAAGAAAGATATTGCCATATTTTTTTTGCTATATAAAATTACAAGGCAGTGTTTAAATATCTTTTTATAATATTTTTGTCCTCATATTTGAATTAAAAAATTAGGTCATAATTCTACAATAAAATTATAAGGCATTGCCTTAGATATTTTTTTAACATCTTTTTGTCTCTAATTCTATTTAATTTTTAAAACAAAATTACTACATAGTCATTGGGCCCATTTAGCCCGTTGGGACCGCGGGCCCAGCTCGTTTAGCCCGGGACCATGATTTCATGGGCTCGGTCCCGGGCCGGTTCTACAAAAAGCACGTTTAGCCCATACTCATTTATTTAAGGACCAGGGCCGGGATTGCAGCCCACAAGACCAGCCCGTTTGGCCCGTTTAGGGACCGGCTTGGCCCACTTGCCACCTCTGCACCAAAGTCATATAATTTTATTTTCTCACAAAAAAATCATTAAACTTTCACTAACTCTCACATAAATCATAGTGGTCGGAAAATAAATTTTCTGATAGTATTTCCTTATTTTACGTTTTTTTTTATTTTTTTATTCTCAGTCTAATAAATAATTACCCAATTAAAATAGGAGAAAAATGAGTATAATTTTAGCCACTCCAAAAAATAATATCCAATAAAATATTTTATATATATATATATATATATAATTCTATATTTTTCCTTAAAATAGGAATGACTCAGCCCAGTCTGGCCCAATACCCATAAATGTAAGTTAAAATAATACTAAAAGTGAATTCTTCCCCCATAAAAAACTTAGTTCGGAATGCATACGACTCTGACAATAAAACAAAGAAATAAAAAGTATAATTAGAGAGCATTTGAAATAATATGTTATCAATTTGAAAAGAAAAATAAAATGTTGACTCAAGAAATTGAATGGTTTTGAAGATTGACAAAGGAACTCAAAGATGAACCAGGTCCATCACTGGCGACATAGACACATGCAGAGTTAAAGGCACGTGAGGTGCACATGCAAGAGATAAACGAAATATACAAATTAAAGAGATATCTCCTGATCGAAAAGATTGCAAAATAATAAGGAGAAGGACTCCTTATTCAGTAAGAACAAAAGCAAAGATAAGGAAGGATTCGAGGAGTTGAGATTAACTAGAACTCTTCCACCAAGGAAGAGTAGCATTAGAACTCTAGTAAATCTCTCGTCTACTAATCCTATATATTGCAGATTGTTCTTATTGTAAATGTACGCACATAAGCAGAAGCAAAACAAGAATTGAGAGCAAAATTAGCAGGGCAATTTTGTAAGCAGTTCGTGTGAGATTTAAGTGTGCGACTCTGAAGCTACTTGGACCACCTAGAAGAACCAGTTCCAACTGTTGTCTTTTAGTCTAGTTAACTTGTAGTAGGGATTTCAATTTGTACCTTTATAGCTTTATCTAGAAGCATTTGTAATAGGTATTGAGTGCTCAAGTTATAGCTAACTTGGAGTTTGTCTCAAATAGCTAGAGGCTAGTTTGCCACAAAGGAATTAGAGTTAATCCTAGGTTTACAAAGAGTTTTTATAAATGTTGTTTTTGGCTCAATGATTTTAGTGGAGTGTTTGGAAAAATCCTACTGGAAAATAGGTCATGATTTTTCACCTTTTGAGCCAGGCACTCTTCTATATTCTCAATATGAGAATTTCTCTATGAAGGAAGGAGAGACCATTCAAGAGATGTACACTAGGTTCACTACATTGACTAATGAACATAAATTTCTTGGAAGGACAAGGTTGAGAAGATTTTGACAAGGGTTCTTCCAGTATCTTGGGGGAGCAAGATCACTGCAATTCAAGAATCCAAGAACATTGCAACTCTCAAACTGGATGAGTTAATTGGAAATCTTACTGCCTATGAACTTAGAAGGCAGACAATGAAGATGAATGTTCCCAAGAAAGAAAGGAGTCCGGCATTGAGAATCACTGAAGGAGCAGATCTGGAAGAAGACTAAATGGCTATGATCACCAAGGATTTCACGAAATATCTTATGAGAGGAAAGGGCTCCACAAGAGGTGGAAACTACTACAAGGCAAGGGTACCGAAAAATCAACTAATGAGGGCTGTTACAAATGTAGGAAGACTAATCATCACATCAAGAACTGCCCTCGGTGGGAATTTGAATGGAAAAAGGAAAAGTCTGAACGAAGGAACTAGAAGAAGGAACATGTTCATCCCAATAAAAACAAAGTATCAACAAAGGCTATGGTCGCTGCTTAGGGAGAAAGTTCAGATGAGGAGTCAGATGATGAAGATGAAGATGAACAAGCACTTATGGAAATTGGTGAATCAGATGAGGAATCTAAGGTAAGTATATTCCATCTCAAAGACAAGATTAAATTCCTGTCCAAATAAAAACTCTCTGAATTAAGCTAGACTTTATTGATGAATCTGAAGTAATTAATAAGGAAAAAGAACAGCTGTCTAAGGAGTGTGTAATTTTAAAAGCAAAGTGTAAAAACCTGGAACTCAGAGTAAGTGAGACTGTAAGTGAAAACACTGCTCTGAAGAACCAGGTTCATCCACTTGAGACAAATGTCCTAGAGTTAAAATCTGAAAATCTAAAACTGAAACTAGGAACCAGTAAGAAGATAGCTGACAACTCTCAATTCACCTTAGAAGAAAATGTAGGTAAACTAAAAGATGAGTTGTATAGGAAGGATGAACAGATAAGAATGTTGAAGGAGGAACTTGGTGAGGTCAAGCATGAACTACATAGAACTTGTAAATGTAATAGATCCTCCGATGCTTTGACATGGCTACAGGAACATCATAGTAGCAATAAGAGAGGTCTTCTCTTTGGAATCAGCTGCCTAAAAAGGATCCTAAAAGCAAGTACCTCACCCTTCCTGAGAACAAAATTTGTACTCACTGTGGTAAGACTAGTCACTACAAAAGTGAATGCAATGCAAAAGATCAGGCCAGTCAAAAGAATAAAAGTTTTGTTCGAACGAAGAATTGGTTACCAAATTGGGCAAAAAAGAATTTAATTCATTCTTTTGCTTATAGAAAGGGACCCAAACTAGTTTGGGTTCCTAAGACTAACCCTTGATTTTATTTTGTAGGTTTAAGTGAAAGGAAGTAGCCAAATATGGTACATGGATAGTGGCTGCTCAAAACACATGACTGGTAATAAGCACCGGTTCCTTTCACTTGAGGACCTCAAATGAGGGAATGTATCCCTTGGAAATAGGAAGAAAGGTGAAATCATTGGGGTTGGTAAGATAGGTAAGGATGACACTCGTTCCATTGAGAATGTCTACCTAATAGATGGCTTGAAATATAGCCTAATCCGTGTATCACAACTGTGTGATAGAGGTAACTTGGTAGCATTCACTTCTACAAAATGTTTTGTAATAAATCTTATCATGGACAAGATTGTTTTGCAGGGAAAAAGAGTGAATAATATATACATCATAGATCTGCCCACATTTTCAAAAAATGAATTAACGGGGCGGATTTGGGATGCTAAGTGGAACCAGACCATTCAACTTTCCATTTGCGCTCTCCTAGGGTGCAATCGTAGGAAGCTCTATTAGCGAATGCAATTCCCCGCCCGATAAGACTGATCATGCCCTGCTGCTTGGCTTGGAATCAAACTAGCCTATCATGCCCTTTCTTCATTCCTATATGGACCCATATTCCTATGTTCTTCCAATGTTTACTGTATTACTGGGATTCCTATTTACTGAACCATATCAAAGAAGCTACTTTCTTTATGACTTTTACTTAAGTGTGCTGGACAATGATCCCCTCTTTTGGCATAAGAGTCTTGGACATGCAAGTCTGAGTCAACTTAACAAACGGGTCTCCAAGGACTTAGTGATAGGTCTTCCTAACATTAAGTTCAAGTAAGACAAAGTCTCTGAGGCTTGTGCAAGGGGGAAGCATGTAAGATCCTCTTTCAAAAGCAAGAAAGTGGTAAGTACCACCAGATCGATGGAACTGGTCTATATGGATCTTTGTGGTCCTATGAGAACCTTAAGCAGAGGTGGTAAGAGATATGTGATGGTGCTTGTTGATGTCTATTCTAGATTTACCTGGACATTGTTTCTAACACCTAAAGATGAGGCATTCGACATGTTTACTTCCTTTGTTAGAAAAATTCAAAAACAATTAGGAAATCAACTTGCATCAATTAGGTCTGATCATGGTACTGAATTTGAAAATGCTAAATTGCTGAATTTTGTGATGAGCATGGAATAGATCACAAATTTTCTGCTCGTAAAAATCCACAGCAAATTGGAGTAGTTGAAAGAAAGAATAGAACACTTGAAGATATGGCTAGGAGTATGCTTCTTTCTAGTAAACTACCTCATAGCTTCTGGGCAGAAGCTATTAATACTGCATGCTATATCATAAATAGGTGCATGACTAGACCATTTGTAGAGAAGACTCCCTATGAGTTACTTAGAGGGAAAAAGCCAAACATATCCCACCTTAGGGCTTTTGGTTGCAAGTGCTTTGTGCACAACAATGGTAAAGACTCCCTAAGTAAGTTTGATCCCAGAAGTGATGAGGGAGTATTCTTGGGATATTCTTCACATTGTAAGGCTTATACAGTCTATAACAAAAGAACTATATGTGTTGAAGAAAGTGTGCATGTAGTTTTTGATGAAACTAACATTCTTTCTGAGAGACAGGAACAAGAGGATGAAGAAATTGGGCTGGTCAAAAACTTAGTCCAAACTGTAGCAACACTGGAGGAAGGAACAGGTGATGGAATAGGTTCATCCCTCCCTGGCAACATGACAGGGGGAATTGAACAAATTAATTTCTAAACCTCATTGGAACATGTCCCTGATCCCGTTCCACAATAACAAGGCACTGAAGGAACTTCAAGGAGTAACCAGTTGGTTGTGAAACCATACAGATATCAAAGTTCTCACCCTATTGGGAACATTATCACTGATCCAACCTCTAGAATAAAAACCAGATCCTCTTTGAAGAATCTATATATTTTTGATGCTTTCCTATCTCTTATTGAGCCTAAGTGGTCGCATACCTGGGCAGTGTGGTTCCCATTTTGGCCCATTTGAAGGCCAACTATGTGACAGGAATGCGGACCGCATAGCAGGAATGCGATCGCATTCCTGACCGCATCTCTGTGTCGGGGCTCCTGTTTTCTAAGTTTAAAACCCGACCCCCCTGTTTTATAAAACACCTCTTCCCTTTATTTTTAACGATTTTCTGACCATAAATAGAGAGAGGAGAAGAGAGTTCTTGAGAGATAAGGTTTCAACATCATCCAATTTGATTTTCCAAAATCCCTCAAGCTCGAAAACTATCGAGTTATTGTCATCTTCTTCACTCAAAGAGGTAAATCTTCACCATATTTACCCAATTTCTCAGATTTTGTGTAAGAATGAAACACACATAGGTTGGTTCTTGAAAATAAAAAGTGAAATCTTGCATGCATGTGAGTTAAACCCCGTAATCTAGTCAAGGGAAAAACAAGTTTGGGTAATTATTCTCAAATTGGGTACAAGATTCCTAATTCTAAGTGAAATATGTCACATTGTGGAATAGATTGACAGTGCTAGACGGTCCGGTGAATTGTGGTAGAAATTAAAAAGGGGACGAATCGAGGTATGTATGGCTAACTTTAATCTTTGTAGATTCACCTTGTTGGTGTCGAACATTCGGTATGAGTTTCTTGCTGAGTATATGTGAATTGATTGCCCGTTTTTGTTGAGGTGTAAGATTGCATTCTCTGATTTGTCTTAGTCGACTATCGTGATAATTGAAATTGTGAAAGGTGAATTCTATGTGATTACTCTAACATGTGCAATGTTCGTTAAATTCTTGAGTATGTTGGTATGAAAGAATGATAACAAACTCAAATGTGTAAATGTATCTAAGTGATAAGGGCTATGTAACAAGTGATGAAGGGGAATTGTGAATTGATCTAATTGAACTAATTGGCCATGGAAATATCATATATGACTCATTGTTGACAAGGTTTACTGTGGCTTAACTTCATATGGATTGTTGGTTGTAATTAATTTACATTCTTGTTTATGAGCATCTGTGTTGTTGAATTAATGGATGATAAAGACTATTGTGAAAGACATGATTGGTTGGGTGTTATGAAATTGTACTGATTATATGAAACCTTGTGATTGAATTATGGGTTGTTATTGTTTTCCATGAAATGTGATGGTCCGGTGGGATCGGATTGCACGCCGCAACAAGATGTAATAAGGATGGAGAGGTAACAAGGGTGGAGTGTAAACTGTACGGTGGGATCGGGTTGCACGCTGCAACAGAAATGTACGGTAGGATCGGGTTGCACGCTGCAACAGAAATGTAAGGTAGGATCGGGTTGCACGCTGCAACACGTAGTAATAAGGGTGGAGAGGTAACAAGGGTGGAGTGTAAAAGGAAATATCATTGTGATGAAACGAGAATCTGTGAGGATCTCAATTGTACTTGTCATCTGTATCACTGTGCACTATGTGTTGGTTCCTTTAACTGCTTTCTATTTGTGCATCTCTTGATTTTACTTTGAGTAAAGTTTGCTCATACTTACTAGTACTATTCCACAGTACCGACGCCCATTTTGTGGGGGGCGCTACATCTTTTATATGGATGTAGGTGGGTCCATAGCAGGTAGCTCAGCTCGCCGTTAGTGGTGCCTCATCCTCATCTTTCAGCAAGTACTGGTGAGCCCCACTTCCTCCCGGGGCCGTGTGTAATTCATGCCATCTCTTTTGAGTCTATTATGTATTGTAAGGTATAGCCGGGGCCTTGTTTCGGTAAAGTATTGTATAAACTCCTAGTATTCGTAGAGGCTCCGTAGACATGAGGTGGGTGTATATATGTATTGTGTATGTTTTGGGAATCAATTGTTGAAATGCTAAAAGAGAAACGAACTTAAGTTTGTAAATCCACGCTTAAATACTAAGTGGTTATTTCATATGGAATATGGTGCATTGTATATACGGGGGGAAACGCGTTAGGTAGGAAAGGCAAACCAGGTCCGCTTGACCGGGTTCACCCGGTTAGGTGCCGGTCTCGTCCCTCGGTTTTGGGGCGTGACAAACTTGGTATTAGAGCTTAAGGTTTTCAAAAGTGTCCTAGGATGTCTCAGAGCCGTGTCTAGTAGAGCCATTCTTATCGGTGTGTTGTCGACCACATCTATAATTAGGGGGCTGCATGGACATTTAGGAAAGTACCCGTTTATTGCTATTCTATATCGTGCGATGTGATGGAAGGTGAGGCTGTCTATCTCTAACTCTTGCATTGTTCTAATTTTCAGAAAATGGCACCCAAGAAGAGAGCCCGACTCGACCCAGAGGCCAATGCCACCCCAGGAGTGGCCGTGAATTCTTTATTTGATGGTGCGGGTGAGAATGATTCCCCGACCCTGAATCTGCCTGACTCTTCCATCCCATGCCAGGTTATTCCTATTCCCGCTCCAGTGGAGGGTACTACAGTCCCTCCCGCCGATGTTCCTGACCCTTCTTAAGTCCCAGCTTCCGGTCTCGGTATTTCTGATGGGGACCTCATGGGAGCTATTCAGATGTTGACCCAGATAGTGGCCTCCCAGGCCCAAAGATCACGTGCTACCCCTGCATCCTCTAGTGAGCAAGGGGATTCTTCAGGTTCCAGGATCAACTAGTTTATGCGGTTAGCCCCTCCAGAGTTCACAGGCACCGACCCAAAGGCTGATCCTCAGGAGTTTATTGATGAGATGTACAAGACCCTCCGAGTTATGAGGGCTACTGAGACATATGGGGTTGAGTTGGCTTCCTATCGCCTGAAGGGAGCGACATATTCGTGGTTTGAAAAGTTGGATAGTTCCCATGGAGAAGGGAGCCCTCCGGTAAAGTGGGATGAGTTTGTTGATGCCTTCATGGATCATTTCTTGCCTGATGAGACTATGGAAGCCCGTTCTGCAGAGTTAGAGGTCCTTAAGCAGGGCAACATGAGTGTGTGGGAGTATCATATGGAGTTTGTGCGCTTGTCCAAATATGTTGTTCCCATGATGCCGACTATGGAGGCCAGAGTTCGACGGTTTGTTCAGGGCCTTGGTCCCTTGGTTATTAATGAAGCTACTACAGTTGCCTTGCATTCGGATATGAATTATGGAAAAATAGTGGGATTCGCCCAGGCTACAGATGCTCGGAAATTGAAAATAAGGATGGAGAGAGAGAGTAGTAGTAGGGCCCGGTCAGCTGGAAACCCTGGGAGCTCAGCTGGAGGTGTGAGATCAGCCCTTGGGAGAGGATCATCAGGGCCATCTCAGTCATATGCTTAGTCCTCAGCCATTGCACCGCTATTAGGGCACAGTTATCAGCAGGGAGGTCATTTTAGACCCGGTTCAGATAACAGGAGGCTCCATCAGTCGGGTCATTCAGGTGGGAGGTTCCAGTAGCAGTAGAGGGTCCCATGCCCTAAGTGTGGGAGATTTCATACTGAGCCTTGTTACTTGGATATTCTGATATGCTATAGATGCGGAGTAAGGGGCCATGATCAGCGAGATTGCGTGTGCCAAGTCAAGGCACAAGTAGGGGTGTTGGTCATCCCTCCATATCATCAGTCGCTACGTCCTCAGCACACCCTCCAGCACCAGCAGGGCGCGGAGCAGCTAGGGGTAGAGCGCGGGGTCAAGGGAGACCTAGCTAGTTTTATGCTTTGAGTGGTCGCCAGAGCGCCGAGGCTTCTCCAGATGTTGTCGCAGGTATTCTGATTGTTCAGTATCATGGTGTTTATGCTCTTATTGATCCTGGGTCTTCCTTGTCATATGTTACTCCATTTATTGCTTCAAGTTTTGGGATAGAACCCGAACAGCTTCACGAGCCGTTCTCTGTGCCGACTCCGGTTGGTGATTCTATCACGGCCGTGCGGGTCTATAGAATTTGTGTTGTCACGGTGCGTGGTCGAGATACCACGGCCGACCTTATTGAGTTAGAAATGGTAGATTTTGATGTAATTATGGGGATGGATTGGATCTATTCGTGCTTTACTAAACTCGACTGCCGAACCAGGATTATGAGGCTTGAGTTTCCTAATGAATTAGTTATCGAATGAGAGGGGGGGAATAATGTTGTGCCAAGCGGTAGATTTATTTCCTACCTTAAAGCCTCTAAGATGATCAGAAAGGGGTGCATCTACCATTTGGTCCGGGTTGCGGACACCACTTCAGAGGTGCCTGCTCCCGAATCTGTGCCTGTTGTGAATGAATTTCTTGAAGTATTTCCGGACGAGCTTCCTGGAATTCCACCAGATAGGGAGATCGATTTCGGGATTGATGTATTGCCAGATACGCAGCCAATATCTATTCCCCCTTACCGAATGGCGCCCACAAAATTGAGAGAGTTAAAAAAACAATTGAAAGATCTATTAGAAAAAGGTTTCATTCGGCCAAGTGTGTCACCTTGGGGCGCACCGGTTCTTTTTGTCAGAAAGAAAGACGGATCGCTTCGAATGTGTATTGATTATCGGCAGCTCAACAAGGTCACCATCAAGAATAAGTATCCATTTCCTCGGATAGATGATTTGTTAGACCAGTTGCAAGGTGTTAAGTTCTTCTCAAAGCTCGATTTGCGGTCCGGGTATCATCAGTTAAAAATCAAGGAGCAGGATATTCCTAAGACTGCCTTCAGGACTCGATATGGGCACTTTGAATTTCTGGTAATGTATTTTGGGCTAACCAACGCCCCAGCAGCTTTTATGGATCTTATGAATCGGGTTTTCAAACCGTTTCTCGACTCCTTTGTGATTATCCTCATTGACGATATTCTTGTTTATTCACGGAGTCAGGAAGATCATGCTAATCACCTCAGGGCAGTTCTGTAGATTCTTCATCAGCACCAATTGTATGCAAAGTTTTCAAAATGTGAGTTTGGCTAGAATCAGTCACGTTTTTGGGCCATGTTGTTTCCAGGGAGGGGATTCTAGTTGATCCCCAAAAGATTGCAGCGGTGAAGGATTGGCCTAGGCCAATGACCCCGACAGAGATTCGCAGTTTCTTGGGTCTAGCTGGGTAATATCGGAGGTTTGTGTAGGGATTCTCTACTCTCACCTCCCCATTGACTAAGTTGACACAGAAAGCAGTTAAGTTTCAGTGGTCCGATGCATGTGAAAGAGTTTTCAGGAATTAAAGTTGAGATTGACTTTGGCACCAGTATTGACCTTGCCAGAAGGTTCAGAGAGATTTGTCATTTATTTTGATGCTTCAAGGGTTGGTTTGGGGTGTGTATTGATGCAATGTGGTAAGGTAATAGCATATGTTTCTGGACAGCTCTAGAATCACGAGAAGAATTATCCGACGCATGATTTGGAGCTCACGGCGGTTGTGTTTGCATTAAAAATCTGGTGGCATTATCTTTGTGGGGTCCATGTGGACGTGTTCACAGACCACAAAAGTCTTCAGTATTTATTCAAGCAGAAGTAGTTGAACTTAAGGCAGCGGAGGTGGTTGGAATTGCTCAAGGGCTATGATATGAGTATTTTATACCATCAAGGGAAGGTGAATGTGGTAGCCGACTCTCTTAGTCGGAAATCCATGGGTAGCTTGGCACATTTGGAAGCCAGTCAGAGACTTTTGGCTTGGGAAGTTTATCAGTTGGCTAGTCTGGGTGTCTGTCTTTCGGCCTCAGATGAGGGGAATGTCATGGTGCGTAATGGAGCGGAATCTTTGCTTGTAGAAGAAGTCAAGGGAAAGAAATTCAGGGATCCGGCTTTGGCACAATTGAGGGAGGCAATTTTGGATCACAAGACTTCAACATTCTCACTCGAGAATGATGACGGTATCCTGCGGTGTCAAGAGAGGCTATATGTTCCAGATGTGGATGATCTCCGGGAAAGGGTGATGGCAGAGGCTCACAATTCTAGGTATTCAGTACACCCAGGTTCTACGAAGATGTATCATGATCTCAAAGAGATTTATTGATGGAATGGTATGAAGAGTGGTGTGGCGTACTTTGTGGCTAGGTGTCCGACTTGTCATCAAGTGAAGGCCGAGCATTAGAGGCCCGGTGGATTGACGTAGCTTATGGAAATACCAATGTGTATATGGGAGATGATCACTATGGACTTTGTGGTGGGGTTACCTCGCACTCCACGTAGGTTTGACTCGATTTGGGTGATAGTGGATCGACTCACGAAGTTGGTGCATTTCTTGCCAGTCAAGTCCACCGATACTGCAGAACAGTACGCTCAGTTATATATCAAAGAAATAGTCAGGCTCCATGGCACTCCAGTTTCCATTATCTCGGATCGAGGGGCCCAGTTCACCGCTAACTTTTGGAAGAAATTTTAGCAAGGTTTGGCTACCCAGGTAAATCTCAACACACCATTCCATCCACAAATTGATGGGCAGGCAGAGCGAACTATCCAAACGCTTGAAGATATGTTGCGGGCTTGTGTATCAGATTTCAAGGGTAGCTGGGATGAACACTTGTCGCTTATAGAAATTGCTTATAATAACAGTTTTCATGCCAGTATTCAGATGGCCCCATTTGAGGCATTGTACAGGAGGAGATGTAGATCTCCGATCGGATGGTTTGAGGTTGGTGAGGAAGAATTTCTAGGACCAGATCTTGTGCACCAAGCTATGGAAAGAGTTAAAGTCATTCAGGAAAGGATGAAGACTGCTCAGAGTCGTTAGAAATCCTATGCGGACGTTTGTCATAGAGATTTGGAGTTTCAAGTAGGTAATTGGGTATTCTTGAAGGTGTCTCCTATGAAGGGAGTAATGCGATTTGGAAAGAAAGGAAAATTGAGCCCTAGGAATGCCGAGCCGTATCTGATTGCTCAAAGGATATGACATGTGGCTTATAGGTTGGAATTGCCCCCTAAAATGTCATTAGTGCACCCAGTGTTCCATGTGTCTATGTTGAAGAAAGTGGTTGGAGATCCATCAGCTATCGTGCCAGTTGATACTATTGAGGTTAATGAAAAATTATCGTATGAAGAGGTTCCGGTTGCTATTCTTGACAGGCAAGTCCGTAGATTGAGGAACAAAGAAACTGCTTCAGTTAAAGTATTGTGGCGAAGTCAGCAGGTTGAGGAGGCCACATGGGAAGCGAAAAATGAAATGAGAGAAAAATATCCCCATTTGTTTGAATAAGTCTAGTAGCGATCGTGAGAATTGTCATCTCTAAGCAATTATATGTTATGTTCAGTCTTGTGCAAAAGCACCCATTTTCCCCTAATTCCTCTACTATTGTAACTTCTCAAGTTGTGCCATAATTTTATATGTTATGACTATTTGAGTAATGTGCAACCCCATGGAGTAAATGAAATTATGTGAAACTCATGTAATGGTTAAATGATTAATTGAAGTGTAGATTGGTAAGGATTAATTGAAGTGTAAATGGAATGTTGAAGTAACTGAATTATATGGGACTTGTCGAGGTGACCAAATTATGTGCAAGGCCATGAAATAACTAGTTATGTGTGGAATTGGTTAGGAACATGTGTTTCGGGGGTTCTCTGGCAGGTAGATAGGCCTAATTATAGAGGAAACTCTGGCGAAATTTTCAGAAAATAGTGGAGTTAGTAAAAAAATTGAGGGTTGGCATATTGTGTTTTCAAAACCAAATGATTTCCCGATTCTCATTCGAGGACGAATGATTTTAAGTGGGGGAGGATGTAAAGACCCGTAAAATTTCTATGACTAAAATAATGCCCGAATAGGTCCCTGTGTTGTTATAACTGTAGAAATTCTTAAAACGGTCCTATTTTGAGTCAAAAGTATCCCAGAACTTGAAAGATTAAATTTTCTAGAAATTGCGCGTTATGCGACGCACTATGCGATCGCATAACAGGTATGCGGACCGCATAGTGGTTGCACACCTGGACATTTTCCTGCCCATTTTGAGGACAACTGTGCGGCCTAGAATGTGATCGCATTTCATGAATGCGGGCCTCATAGTTTTCGCATTCTTGCCCCATGGTTTTTACGAGGGAGGTAATACGACGCACTATGCAATCGCATAACGGGTATGCAGACCGCATAAGTGGTTGCATACCTGGGCAGTGTGGTTCCCATTTTGGCCCATTTGACGGCCAACTATGCGACAAGAATGCAGACCGCATAGCAGGAATTCGATCGCAATCCTGACCGCACCTCTGTGTCGGGGCTCCTGTTTTCTAAGTTTAAAACCCGACCCCTTGTTTTATAAAACACCCCTTCTCTTCATTTTTGTCGATTTTCTGACCAAAAATAGAGAGAGAAGAAGAGAGTTCTTGAGAGAGAAGGTTTCAACATCATCCAATTTGATTTTCCAAAATCCCTCAAGCCCGGAAACTATCCGTTTATTGTCATCTTCTTCACTCAAAGAGGTAAATCTTCACCCTATTTCCCCAATTTCTCAGATTTTGTGTAAGAATGAAACACACATAAGTTGGTTCTTGAAAATAAAAATGAAATCTTGCATGAATGTGAGTTAAACACCGTAATCTAGTAAAGGAAAAAACAAGTTTGGGTAATTATTCTAAAAAGAGGGTTAGTAGTCTAAGGGGTCACATAGTGTTTGATAAAATTCTCAATTGGGTACAAGATTCCTAATTCTAAGTGAAATATGTCACATTGTGGAATAGATTGACGATGCTAGACGGTCCGGTGAATTGTGACAGAAATTAAAAAGGGGATGACTCGAGGTATGCATGGCTAACTTTAATCTTCGTAGAGTCACCTTGTTGGTGTCCGAACATTCGGTATGAGTTTCTTGCTGAGTATATGTGAATTGATTGCCCGGTTTTGTTGAGGTGTGAGATTGCATTTTTTGATTTGTCTTAGTCGACTATCGTGATAATTGAAATTGTGAAAGGTGACTTCTATGTGATTACTCTAACATGTGCAAGGTTCGTTAAATTCTTGAGTATGTTGGTATGAAAGAATGATAACAAACTCAAATGTGTAAATGTATCTAAGTGATAAAGGCTATGTAACAAGTGATGAAGGGGAATTGTGAATTGATCTAATTGAACTAAATGGACATGGAAATATCGTATATGACTCATTGTTGACAAGGTTTACTGTGGCTTAACTTCATATGGATTGATGGTTGTAATGAATTTACATTCTTGTTTATGAGCCTCTTTGTGGTTGAATTAATGGATGATAAAGACTATTGTGAACACATGATTGGTTAGGTGTTATGATATTGTACTGATGATGTGAAACCTTGTGATTGAATTGTGGGTTGTTATTGTTTTCCATGAAATGTGATGGTCCGTTGGGATCGGGTTGCATGCCTCAACAAGAAATAATAAGGGTGGAGAGGTAATAAGGGTGGAGTGTAAATTGTACGGTGGGATCGAGTTGCACACCGCAATAGAAATATACGGTGGGATCGGGTTGCACGCCGCAACAGAAATGTAAGGTGGGATCGGGTTGCACGCTGCAACACGTAGTAATAAGGGTGGAGAGGTAACAAGGGTGGAGTGTAAAAGGAAATGTGATTGTGATGAAACGAGAATCTGTGAGGCTCTCAATTGTACTTGTCATCTGTATCACTTTGCACTATGTGTTGGTTCCTTTAACTTCTTTCTATTTGTGCATCTCTTGATTTTACTTTGAGTAAAGTTTGCTCATACTTACTAGTACTATTCCACAGTATTAACGTCCTTTTTGCGGGGGGCGCTACATCTTTTATATGGATGTAGGTGGGTCCATAGCAGGTAGCTCAGCTCGCCGTTAGTGGTGCCTCCTCCTCATCTTTCAGCAAGTACTGGTGAGCCCCACTTCCTCCCGAGGCCGTGTGTAATTCATGACATCTCTTTTGAGTTTGTTATGTATTGTAAGGTATATCCGGGGCCTTGTTTCCGGCAAGTATTGTATAAACTCCTAGTATTCGTAGAGGCTCCGTAGACATGAGGTGGGTGTATATATGTATTTTGGGTAGCAATTGTACGTATTCGGAATCGTGCTCCGTATTGGAAAGTTATGTATGTATTGTGTATGTTTTGGGAATCAATTTTTGAAATGCTAAAAGAGAAATGAACTTAAGCTTGTAAATCCATGCTTAAATCCTAAGTGGTTATTTCATATGGAATATGGTGCATTGTATATACGGGGGGAAACGCGTTGGGTAGGAAAGGCAACCCAGGTCCGCTTGACCGGGTTCACCCGGTTAGGTGCCGGTCTCGTCCTTCGGTTTTGGGGCGTGACACATGGACTATGATGAAACCTTTTCTCCAGTGGCAAGGCTGGAAGCAATAAGACTCCTCACAGCCTTTGCTGCTTACATGGAATTCACCTATCCAAAGGAAGAGGTGTTCGTGAAGCAACCTCCAGGGTTTGAGAACAAGGAGAATCCCGATCATGTGTACAAACTTGACAAAGCACTATATGGACTCAAGCAAGCTCCCAGAGCATGGTATGAAAGATTATCAAAATTCTTGCTTGAGCATGAATACAAGAGAGGTAAAATCGATAGTACTTTATTCTTAAAGGAAAAAGGTAAAGATCTCTTGGTAGTTCAGATATATGTAGACGACATAATCTTTGGAGTAACTACTGAAAACCTAAGTAAAGAATTTGCTAAGCTAATGGGGAGTGAATTTGAAATGAGCATGATGGGTGAGCTTAATTTATTTTTAGGCTTACAAATTAAGGAAAATTCAAATAGAACTATGATCCATCAGCAAAAGTATATGAAAGAGTTTCTTAAAAGGTTTAAAATGGAAGATTCCAAAGAAATTGACACTCCTATTGCAACATCCACAAAACTAGATATAGATGAACCTGGTTCATCTGTTGATCAAAAGTTGTATAGGGGAATAATTGGTTCACTGTTGTATCTCACTGCTAGTAGACCTGACATTGTTTTCAGTGTAGGACTTTGTGCAAGATTTCAGGCTAATCCAAAAGAATCTCACCCTTTGCAGTAAAGAGAATGTTGAGATACTTAAAAGGCACCATTGATCTATGTCTTTTGTATCTAAAAGGTAGTAACTTTAATCTTGTGGGATATGTTGATGCTGATTATGCAGGTTTTCTAGTGGATAGAAAGAGTACCTCAAGTATGGCACATTTTCTGGGCTCATGTCTTGTGTCTTGGGCCACTAAAAAGCAGAATTTTGTAGCTCTATCCACTGCTGAGGCTGAGTATATGGCTGCAACTTCATGTTGTGCTCAATTATTGTGGATTAAACAACAACTGCTAGATTTTGGAATCGGTGTTGGATGCATCCCTATCTTTTTGTGACAACACCAGTGCTATAAGTATGACAAAGAACCCCATTCATCATAAAAGGACTAAGCACATAGATGTTATACATCATTTTTTAAGGGACAATTATGAGAAAGGATTGATCTCTATTGAATTTTGTGCTACTGATAAACAGATTACTGACATCTTTACAAAAGCACTAAGTAGAGATCATTTTGAAAGGAACAGCTTAGAGTTAGGGATGATTAGGATCACCTAATTGAGTCAGTTCATAATGTACATGAAAAAAAATGGAAAAAAAATTTGGCTAGAAATTCTGAAACTTGTGTAAATAATCAGATTAATCGTTACTCGGTCTCATGCTGTAAATAGTATACTCTCTTGCCATGTTTTGAAATGACTCATTGGTTACTGATGATGTGTTTCTCTATTGTTGAATATTGAGGCTTGATCAAGAGGATTCTGACATGATGAACCTGGTTCATCAGTGCTGGTTCATCTGAAAGGCGAGGTATGTGTTCTCTACTATACACACTTTGAAATATTAATAGTTAATCATGAGAAGAACTCTACATAATCAAAATCTTTTCACAATTTATCCTTATCCCATTTTTGAACCAGTTCCGTCCACCCGAAGACTCCAATTAAAACTAAATCGTCTAGAACCTAGGGAAACAGTAACCGTCACCTCTAACTGATCAATTGCAGAGGTGATAAGACCTCTATTTGACCCCCAAAAAAAAGGCTGTCGTTATATATTAATTACTTCCTCCTTTTAAAAACCCCACATCATCACCTCTGAAATTACTCACCAACTCTAACACCGTCGAACAAAATCTTCTTCTTCCATCTTCCTTGCCCTTATTCTCAATCCAAAATCTTCTTCTTCCATCTTAAATAAAAATGACTAATCCTTCGGACAACCCTGTTCTCCACCACCTGTCTCCATCTTCGACCTCTTCCTCACCTCCACCACCTAGTCCTACTCTGTCTCAACCCATTTCTATTTTTCCTCAACCTAGTCAAGAACCCAGAAAAATACGGGTTAAAATGCTCTCTAGGAAAACAGTAGCTACAGGTTCTCTCGCCAGAAAATTGAATGCCAAATTAAAAACTAGTCAGGTTCAAGAATCAGACAATTCCAGTGATTCGTTCAAGTCAGCTACTGAGGAAGCAGCAGGATCATCTGATTCAGAACAGGTATCATCTGTACCAAATATCGCTTCTAAGAATGTGTCTGAAATAGCGGAGAACTTAGAAAACTAGTTTGTGTTGTTGGGTCTGTGAAGAATGTGGAGTTTCCAGAAATAAGACGAAAAGGTGGTAAAAATAAAATTGGAGAAGAATTAGAGAGAGAGGGAAGTTTGAGTGAAGCAAGGGGAACAGGGGAATAAATTACTAGATTGCATATTTGTGGTAATGAAACAGTAGGAATAGAAGAAGGAGCCAAGGAGTCAGGGGGAAATGAATCAAGTGAAGCGGCTGAGGGATTAGTAAATCTAGGAAAATCTACAGATGAACCTGGTTCATCCATTGAGTATACATTGGCAGATCTTATGAAGAAGTTAGGAGAGAGTTATAAACCAAAGAAGAAAAGGACTCCAAAGACTAAGGTGTCTGAAACTGCAGGAGCAAGTAAGAAGAGAAAAGTCACTCCATCTGCTGGTTCTGAAACTCCTCTTCCAAGAGGAAGAACCATAAGAAGCACTAAGGCAGAGTGAGGAGGAGTTACAAAAGGCTTTGAAGGATAGTAAGAGAAAGAAATCTGAGAAGGGAAAGTAGAAAATTGCTGAGCCTGTAGAGGTTGTGGAGATTGAGGAGATGGACCTGGTCCATCAAGATGATCAAAGAGCAGAAGTTGAGGTGCAGACCCCCAAACCAAAGAAAGCCAAGACTTCTTCAAAGAAGTCTGCATCTGTGTCTAATACACCCTCAACTGTAGCCAAGAGAACCAGGTCTACAGTAAAGTCAAAGAAAGTTCAAATTGATGAAGAGGAAGATTGGAGTGATGATCAAGAAGATGAGACTGCTGGAGAGAAGGAAAATTTGACGAAGTTGGAAGCGCACCATCTTGAAGGGGAGATTGCTGAAAGATTTGAAGGAGTCTGGAACGGTCTATCTGATAGATAAGCTGGAGGTGCAGGGCTGGAAGGACATGGTCCTTCATCTTGATAGGAGGTTGGCCAGAAGTGAGATAGTCGAGTTCATGGCCAATGTTGTAATCAAGGACGGCAGAGTCTCTAGCCAAGTGAAGAGTACCAAAATTTCATTTGATGCCATAGAATTGGGAGAAGTGCTTGGGATACCGTCTAAGGGATATGATGATTACACCAGGCAGAGATGGCCCAGCTTGGATGCTCTTCCCATTGCTTTACAAATCACTAGAAGGTTCTATGACAATGAAGAGGAGGTTGAACCAAGGGTTGTCTACAAAAGTGAGATGAAGCCTCCTCACAAGGTGGTGTTTGAGTTCATTAACAAGTGTGTACTGCCAAGGCAGGAGAGAAGGCACATAGCCAACTACATGGACTTAGTTCTCATGGAGTGCCTGGACAGTGGAAAGCACATCAACTGGCCTTACTTCATCATCCAGCTCCTGGATAGGGTGGTAAACGGTTCCAAGGCTCATTCTATTCCTTATGGCTTCATCCTCACGACTGTACTTGCTCACTACAAGGTGCCTCTAAAGAAGGCAGAAATGGATACAGTCAAGGATCACTTTGGCAAAAACACTCTTCTGGCCTGTGACTATGCTGTCAATGTTCCTGAAAATGAACTTGGTTCATCCAGGAAGACTCCGGTGAACAACAATGTCAGAGCACTTATACAGGAGGGTGGGGCTAAGGATGCAGAAATACTTAGGCTGAAGAACCGTCTGGCTGAGGTTGAACATGAGAGGGATGCTCTCAGAACTGAGCTTACCAAAGAAAAGGAGAAGAATAGGGGATTCTTAATGATATCCTATCTCTTCTCCAAGCTAAAAACCCAGCCTACACCCCTTCCTAGCCTTAGTAGTCTAGCCTGTCTTCGACTTTCAGTGACCCAAATTAGGGATTTTTCTTGTTTCTTTTGCTCATGATGTTAACTGTTTTTATTTCTTCTTGTGGATTGTGTTTGAACAATGCTTCTATCAATGAATTTTTAGACTTTTGCTCTTAATCTTGTTTCATTTTCTTTGATAGATTGCATTCTTGGTTTCCTATTGATAATTAATCCATGTTTGCACTTGCAGTTGCCCCAGTGGCCATGAGTAGTTCTTAAATATCTGGGACTTTATAAAATTTGCAACTTTTCGATGATGCCAAAAGTGGGAAAAATGGTCATGTGTTATTCTGAACATGTGATATTTATAACCTAATGAACCTGGTTCTTTTATGACAAATGCTCAATACTCTAAAATATGTTAATGTTAGATTAAGTTGGTTACAGACCTAAGCACAAAGTTTGTCATCATCAAAAAGGAGGAATTTGTTGATCCAAGAAATTGAATGGTTTTGAAGATTGACAAAGGAACTCAAAGATGAACCAACTCCATCAATGGCGACATAGACACATGCAGAGTTAAAGGCATGTGAGGTGCACATGCAGGAGATAAACAAAATATGCAAACTAAAGAGATATCTCCTGATCGAAAAGATTGCAAAATAATAAGGAGAAGGACTCCTTATTCAGTAAGAACAGAATCAAAGATAAGGAAGGATTCGAGGAGTTGATATTAACTATAGCTCTTCCACCAAGGAAGAGTAGCATTATAACTCTAGTAAATCTCTCGTCTACTAATCCTATATATTTCAGATTATTCTTATTATACAGGTACGCACATAAGCAGTAGCAAGACAAGAATTGAGAGCAAAATTAGCAAGGCAATTTTGCAAGCAGTTTGTGT
The DNA here is from genome assembly GCA_005239505.1 of Nicotiana paniculata. Taxonomy (NCBI): domain Eukaryota; kingdom Viridiplantae; phylum Streptophyta; class Magnoliopsida; order Solanales; family Solanaceae; genus Nicotiana; species Nicotiana paniculata. Next base: position 37,656 of record ML332181.1, read on the forward strand.
GAGATTTAAGTGTGCGACTCTGAAGCTACTTGGACCAGTTAGAAGAACCAGTTCCAACTGTTGCTTTTAGTCTAGTTAACTTGTAGTAGGGATTTCAATTTGTACCTTTATAGCTTTATCTAGAAGCATTTGTAATAGGTACTGAGTGTTCAAGTTATAGCTAACTTGGAGTTTGTCGCAAATAGCTAGTGTATTGGTAAAAAAGAGCTTCACACGTGTAATAAATCTTTATGACTCAGCAGTCTACGTGGAGAAATGAAGACACGACAGCTGGACGGGACTCTATGAAGAGGTATGAGGCAAAGAGGCACAGCAAATCACACCCACGGGTTAATTAGCTACGGAAGTCTCAACCTGATTAGGAAGATGAAGAGATACGGTCAAAATGTATATGAGCTGAACAAAATGTAGATTCAGAGATATTCAATTAGTGATCCACACGTTACACAACATTCACGCAACAGTTATGGTTACTCATTGTAATGTTACATTAATGTCATAATTATTCATTAATTCTCAATCATTGAAAAGGGCAGATGTTATATTAGGAAATTCCCTATATAAGGGAGTAAAATATAACTTGTAAGGGACATCTGAACGACTATTGCAATACACTTTACTTTCCGTGCATCTCATTGATTTTTTTTATTTAATTACTTAAAATAATCAGTCTTGCCTTGGTTATCAAAAACATGTGTTCATCCTAAAAATAGCTTTGGTCAAAGGATCTAATTCTTTGGTTAAACAAATGGTTCCATTACCGGAAATCTGATAATATTTGTTTGCTTTTCAAGCGATATCGTTTGAACTATGTCGAACTCCAACGACAACAACCAGCAGAATGGAACCCCAGTTCCATCACCTTCAAGAACCCCACGTGGTTCAAGGGAATAATCCCTAGAAAAATCCAATAACAACAACGATAATAATGATCAAACGGTAGAAAGATCGGGTAAAGCAAATGATTGTAGAGTATGTGAACCAGGATTTGGAAGAATTTGCGAGGGGATTACCAGTAGTGTCACCTGCACCACTGACACCACCCCCCAATAATACCATCACCGTGGAAAATCCTCAGTCTGGGTTGGCAAACTCAGGAAGGGGAGATACTCCTAATGAATCTCTCGAAGCGAGACCAGGTATATCTAATAACTCTGAATTACAGACTTTATTACTAACTTTGCAGAAACAGGTGAAGGAACAAAATGATCGAATCGAACAAATTCTTGGAGTACCACCTGTTATCAAAGGCATTGACGTTGATAGATATTCTCAACAACCTTGGAAACCAAGCGCAGCACCCGTACCTATTCCCAAGAAGTTTAAAATGCCTGACGTTCCTAAGTATGACGGGACAACTGACCCAACCGACCACGTGACTGCTTTTACCACCGGAGTAAAGGGCAACGACTTAACAAAACAAGAGATTGAATCAGTCCTTGTCAAAAAATTCGGAGAAACGCTTAAGAAAGGAGCCCTAACCTGGTACTCTCTTCTCCCTGAAAACTCTATTGATTCTTTTGCTGAGCTTGCAGATTCTTTCATAAAGGCACACTCCGGTGCGAAAAAAGTCGAGAAAAGGATGGAGGACATCTTTAAAATAAAACAAGGAGACACGGAACTACTTCGTGAATTTGTCAACATGTTTCAACGAGAAAGAATGCTACTACCAAGGGTGCCTGATAATTGGGCAGCCATGGCATTCGCAAGCAATTTAAATGACAAAAGTGCTGAAGCCATGAGAAGACTCAAGGAAAGCTTGAGAGAATTCCCAGCTATGACATGGAATGATTTCAATAACAATTACAGTACTAAACTTCGAATAGAAGAAGATACCATTGCTCGTTCGAAAGATGAAGATCGTATCGGTTCCAGACGTTCTGAATCAGACAGAAGGTCAGGTAGAAACAGGTACGATCCTTATAGGGGACCTTCAGGACGAGAACTCATCCCAGGTTCAAAAACACTCGGTTAGAGTATAGACCACCAAGCAGAGATGAGGGCTCATCCTCATCAAGATCCAGAAAGGATCGGGATGAACGAACTATAAGTAATGCACGAATTGGGGATCACACCTTCAATGTAAGTACCTCCGAACTAATTTTAGTATTAAGAAATATGGGTGATAAGGTTCGATGGCCCAAAGAAATGAGGTCAAACCCGAATAACAGGAACCCAGATTTCTGGTGTGAATTCCATAATGATCATAGACACAGAACTGCAGATTGCAGATTTTTGCAAGGTGAGGTAGAACAATTAGTGAAACAGGGCTATTTAATAGAATTGTTTAGTGAAAAAGGTAAACAGGCATACATGAAGAACAGGAAGGAGCCCCCAAAACCTCCATCTCCAAAACGAACTGTCAACATGATACACAGAGGTGAAGAAGTATACGGAGTGTTCTGCGAAGCGGCCACGAAGTTCACAATTTACACACGGAAAGCGGGTTCGTGAAAATCTGGAAGCAGACGATATAACCTTCGATGATGCAGATATCGGCGGATTAATGTTTCCTCACAACGATGCCCTGGTAATATCCTTACTTATTAATGAAACTAACATAAAAAGAGTGTTGATTGATCCAGGTAGTTCAGTCAATATCATTTTTCTAAGAGTCGTGGAAGAAATTCTATTGTGGAATCAAGTAATCCCAAAGGCACGATCCATATCGGGGTTGATAACTCTACGGTTATAACAAAAGGGGAAATTGAACTTAGCACTTATGCTGAGGGAGTAATCAAAAATACTAGGTTCCAAGTCATCGATACTGACATGGCTTATAACGTAATCATGGGAAGGCCATGGATCCATGACATGAAAGCAATACCATCCACCTTGCATAAGGTAATTAAATTCCCCTCTGAATGGGGGATTCAGCAAATTAGAGGCGATCAGCAAACCGCGAGAAATATAAAATTCGTGGTACTCTACAACAAAAAGTAGAGGTGGAAGAATCAAAAGATAAGGGAATCTCCCAAGCAAGTAACACCGCCCAAACAGGTATGGAAGAAATTACTACCCAAATAGGTACGGAAGGTATTATTGCTGAAACAGGTACGAAAGAAGATACTCACGAGAAGGTGAATCAAGTCACCACGGAAGAAGCATTGGACCACACGGATGTAGATTCCAGAACGGACGTCATTCATGAACCGAAGGAAGACGAGCACATCAAAAAAACTACGGAAGAGCTCGAAGTTGTTTCATTGTTTGAAAAAAAACCTAAACAGAAAGTGTATATAGGCACGAGGCTAAGCCCCAGTCGAAGAGGTAAGTTAATTGATTATTTAAAGGCTAACACAGATTGTTTTGCGTGGTCCCACTCAGATATGACAGGTATCCCACTAGAAGTGATGACTCATAAACTAAATAAAGATCCATCATTCGTACCTATTAAGCAGAAGAAAGAAAGCAAGGACCATTCAAGAACCAATTGATTGACGAAGAGGTACAGAAACTCTTGAAAATTGGTTCGATACGAGAGGTAATGTACCCTAACTGGCTAGCTAACATTGTGGTAGTACCTAAAAAGAGTGGAAAATGGAGAGTATGCGTAGATTATACTGACTTAAATAAAGCATGCTCCAAAGTTTCATTCACATTACCACATATAGATCAAATGATTGATGCCACTGCAGGTCATGAATTTTTTAAGCTTTCTAGATGCGTATTCTGGTTATAATCAGATTAAAATGGATCCCTCAGACGAGGAAAAAACCTCCTTTATTACAAACAAGGACTTATTGTTATAAAGTCATGCCTTTTGGCTTATAAAACGCTGGAGCCACCTATCAAGGGCTAGTGACCAAGATTTTCCAGGAACATCTGGGAAAAACTATGGAAGTTTACATAGATGACATGCTGGTAAAATCAACACAGGAGAAAGACAAGTTCCAGCACCTCTCTATTACCTTTGACATTTTACGCAGGTATAATATGAAGCTGCATCCAGAAAAATGTGCTTTCGGCGTAGAATCAGGTAAATTCTTAGGTTTTCTTGTATCAAACAGGGGAATAGAGGTAAATCCTGATCAAATTAAATCTATAGAAGAAATATATGATGTACGTATAAACAAAAAATAAGTTCAAAGACTAACGGGAAAAATTGCAGCCTTAGGAAGATTTATTTCCAAATCTTCCGAGAAAAGTTCTAAATTCTTTGCAGTTCTCAAAAAGCAAAATCAGTTCGAATGGACTGAATTATGTCAACAAGCTCTCAAAGACCTAAAGGCTTATCTATCAAAACCTTTATTGCTGTCAAAGCCAAAGGAGGGGGAGAGGTTGTACGTCTACCTTGCCGTCTCGGAAATTGCTGTAAGTACAGTATTGGTAAGGGAGAATAAAGCTAAACAATCTCCTATTTATTATGTAAGCAACACATTACTAGATGCTGAAACTAGATATTCACATCCAGAAAAGTTAGCCTTAGCTCTAATCATGGCATCTAGAAAATTAAGGTCATACTTTCGATGTCATCCAATCATAGTTGTGACCTCGTATCCATTAAGAAACACATAAACAAGAACTATCAGGAAATTAGCCAAGTGGGTCATAGAATTATGTGAGCATGAAATAATATATCAGCCTAGGACTGCAATCAAGTCTCAGATCTTAGCTGATTTTGTCACTGACTTTAGTAATAGCATTGTCCCTGAAGTGGAAAAAGAGTTACAACTCTTTAACGGTGCTAATCCGGGTCTATGAACCCTATTTACCGATGGTTCTTCCAATATAAAAGGTGTCGGCTTAGGCATAGTCTTAATGTCACCCACGGGTGAAAAGACACGACAGACTATCAAATGTTATCCTATAACTAACAATGAAGCAGAGTACCAAGCTTTCATTATAGGGCTAGAACTCGCATAAGAACTTTCAATCGAGCAAATCGTAATCAAAAGTGACTCCCAACTGGTAGTAAATCATATGCAGGGGACTTACATCGCTCGAGATACTCGGATGCAACAATATCTAGAAAAGGCACGAGAGCTCGTGAGACAATTCAAAACATGGAAGTTAATACAAATACCTAGAGAGGAAAATGCAGAAGCAGATGCATTAGCTAACCTCGCAGCAGTCACGAAAGTTACAAACAAAGATAATGCAATTGTCGTTTCTCTATTCTATTTAGCGATCGACCGGGACAGAAATGAGGTAACTTTCAACAGTTTAACCTGGGATTGGAGAAACGAAATCTTATATTTTTTATAGAATGGCACCGTACCTGAAGACAAGAAAACAGCTCAAGCACTTCGCCGCAAAGCTGCACGGTGCTGCCTCATTCGCAACTCATTATATCCCAAGATGTTCGGAGGGACCCTAGCAAAATGCCTCGGACCTAACCAAACGGAGTTTGTGATGAAAGAAGTCCACGAAGGACATTGTGGAAATCACTCTGGGGCGAGATCCTTGGTAAAATCCCTAATCAGAGCTAGATACTATTGGCCTAAGATGGAATAAGAGGCCGAGAACTTCGTATCCAAATGCGACAGATGCCAAGTGTTTGCCAATAACATGCATCGACCAGCGGAATTATTGCATCCAATAATATCCCCATGGCCCTTCATAAAATGGGGGATGGACATAGTGGGACCTCTTCCCACTGCTAAAGGAGAGGTATGGTTTTTACTCGTGCTAACCGACTATTTTACAAAATGGGTAGAGGCAGAAGCATTCAAACATGTTTGAGAAAAGGAAGTTAAAAGCTTCTTATGGCGAAACATAATATGCCGCTTTGGGATACCAAAGGAGATCGTGTGTGATAATTGCCCACAATTCATAGGCTCGCAAATCACATAATTCATTGATTTTCCAGCTTTCAAAGAACAACTTCCAAAACAGCCACGGGAGAAACTCCGTTCGCACTTGTCTATGGCTCAGAAGCCTTAATACATGTGGAGACTGGCGAACCAAGCATAAGGCTTACAACAGCCATAGAGGAAGAAAACGACAACGAATTGAGGACCAATCTGGACCTGCTCGAACCACAGAGAGAAGCAGCACTAATACGGATGGCAGCTCAAAAACAAATCATAGAGCGTTATTACAACCGTAAAGCTCATCTCAGGTACTTCAAGATTGGGGACTTCGTCCTCAAAAAAGTCTTTCAATCAACAAAAGAAGCGGGCAGGAAAGCCAAGTCCAAACTGGGAAGGACCCTACAAAGTCCGAGGCATAGCTGGGAGGGCGCCTACGAGCTGGAAGCTATGGATGGAAAAATCCTACCAACAAGTTGGAATGCCATCCACTTGGAGAAGTACTACTTCTAAGGAAAAGAAGTTGATACCCCTAGTCAGGTATCACGCATTCGATTTTATTTTGAACATTTAAAATTTTACTAACCTTTTTAGATGATAGGCATAAATCTAAGCCATCACCAGATGATGATATTAGACCTGCAAGGACGCGAGGAAGTAACTGAATTCCCGGTCTAGGGTTACACTTTCTGATGGACGTTTTAAAGGGTTAAGCAGTCATCATCTAAAAACTATATACCTTCTTCCCGCATGTTTTTCCTTTTCAGTAAAAGGACCACAAGGAAGGAATAGTCAAGCGCTCGAGATTTAATTCTTCAAAGCTCAAACACTTAGGGGACTATATAGTATGAAAAGTCAAAGACGAAGCAAGAAAGACTATCAAAAAGTCAAAGCTCGAGTCTGAAGATCCATCTACCCAACAAGTCAAGTGATACGAGCAAAATCGAAAGAGCCAAAGACTCAAACACTAATCCTAATCCAAAAAAACTTCGAACATGTACAAGTTAAAAGGAAAAATGTTAGCTACGAGGAAGAAATGCGCATCTTTGTACTTATTCAAAAGAAAGACTGTTGTAACTAAAAATAGTTACGAAATCTTTGTACTCATATAGTAATCTGTTATCAAATAAAATAATTACAGATGAAGCATCAAAATCCTTGTACTTCTTCAAAAAACTGTTATCAAATAAAACATTAACGGATGTAAGATCATTTCCCTCATGCTTATAGAAAACTGTTGTCAACAAAAACAGTTACGGATGAAAACCCCAACATGAATAAAACTTGTCACGAACGAAAAATAGTTCCTCTCTTGTATTAACTCAAAAAAACTGTTACATACGAAAACAGTTACGAAATACAAGTGTATATCAAATCTGTTAAAAGAAAACAGTTGCAACATGAGTTTTAGACGATAATCAAACACATGTAAAATGTTGTGAAAGTTTAAACAAAAAATTTTTCTCAGAAACATTCTTAAACATGTGAAATATTCTTCTCACTCTATTGCATTATTACACCTTTATGAAGTTGAGACGTCTTCTTCATTAAGTGTCGATAAAAAAGGGCCCTCTTTCATAAATAATGCCTACAACAAAAAGGCTCGCATTTAATATGCAACACCGTGCCTACTATGAAAAGGTACGAATAATTTTAGCATCTTTATGCAAAAACTCAGAGGTAAAACTAAAACCTCAAAAGTTAAACATGCAAAAGACTTAAGAGTGAAACAAAAACTCGAAGCAAAAAGTCATACTTGTTGGCCCATGTCACTGAATTGGTTTTGAAGATTGACAAAGGTTGACAAGTTGAACCAGGTCCATCAAAGCATACACACCTGAACGGAGTAGTTGGCACAATAATCGTACAAGCATAGGAGATATCAGTGATTGCTGAGTATCAAAGAACTAAGAGGATGTCTCCTAATACGAAAGATTGCAAACTGATGAAGATGACAGAAGTTGAATTCAGCAAGGAAAGTAACAAAAGAAAGGAAGTTGAGTTTGTTTCGAATTGGTTCACCCAGGTAGAGTTGAACTGGAATTGGAAGACAAGCTCAACAACTGACTTTATAAATACTCAAAGTATTACTGTTGAAATTCACGACGCACAAAGACTAAATTGAATCAAGTTCTGAAAGCAAAATTCCCAGGATATTTGCAAGCAGAAGTATTGTGCAAAGGCTACAGTTCAACTAGAAGAAACAGTTCCATCTTCTTATCATTGAGTCTAGTTGGTTGTAGTAGGAGTTTTAATATTGTATCTTTTCAGCTTTCATAGAAGCAATCGTAATAGGTACACCTTTGTTCAAGTTAGAGTTAACTTGAAGCTAGTAGAAATTAGCTAGAGGCTAGTTACTACATAGGGTTAGAGTTAATCCTAGATTACAAAAGAGTTTATTTTGTAAGTCCGTTTGGCTCAGAGTTTTTAGTGAAGTATTTGAGCAAATCCTACCGAGGAGTAGGTTGTGGTTTTTTTCACCTCTTGAGCCAGGTGTTTTCCACATAAAATATCTGTGTATTTACTTTACTGTTTTATTATTCCGCAAATAGTAGTAAGTAGTACACCAAGAAGAACCAGGTTCTTCTTAATAGAAAGCACTCGAAAATTGGGTATTGCACAATTAACTTATAATATTGTGTAGTATTGACGTCTAAAACATCAATTGGTATCAGAGCAGGTTATCCTTGAAAAGGCTAACACCTTGGAAAATATCAAGATGAGTGCACCACCTGGGAACTGGGAAGGTCAATCAACTGCAAGGCCACCACTCTTCAATGGCCAGTACTATTCTTGGTGGAAGAATAGAATGAAGGACCACCTTATTGGAGAGGACTATGAACTTTGGGACATAGTCACTGATGGACCACTTGCAACAATGAAGAAAACTGCTAAAGGTGTAGATGTACCTAAGACTAGGGCTGACTGCACGGCTGAAGATCTGAAGAAATGGGAGAGGAATGCCATAGCAAAGAAGTGGCTAGTGTGTGGATTAGGACCAGATGAATACGATAGAATCCAAAGCTGCACCACTGCCAAGGAAATCTGGGATACTCTACAAGTAGCCCATGAAGGAACAGCTCAAGTGAAGAGGTCTAGAGGTACACTACTATACTCTCAGTATGAAAACTTCACTATGAAAGAAGGAGAGACAATTCAGAAAATGTACACAAGGTTCACAACCTTAACAAATGAACACAAGTCTCTTGGAAGGATCATACTTGAAGAAGACAAGGTAGAGAAGATCTTGACAAGGTTTCTGCCTATCTCCTGGGAAAGCAAGATCACTGCTATCCAGGAATCCAAAAATATGGCAACCCTTAGACTGGATGAGTTGATTGGAAACCTCATTGCTTATGAACTCAGAAGGAAAACCATGAAGATGGATACCCCAAAGAAGGAGAGAAGTATAGCACTAAGAATCACTGAGGGAGGAGATCTGGAAGATGATGAAATGGCCATGATCACCAAAGAATTCAGAAACTTTCTCATGAGAAAGAAAGGTATCTCTAGAGGAGGAAACTACAACAAAGCAAAGGCCCCAGAAAGACCAGCCAACGAGGGATGCTATAAATGTGGTAAGACTGGCCATCTCATTAAAAAATGTCCTCAGTGGGAAGTAGAGTGGAAAAAGGAAAGATATGAGAGAAGGAACAGGAGGAAGGAACAGGATCAACCCAAGACAAACACAACAAAGGGTATGGTTGCTGCTTGGGGGGAAAGTTCATATGAAGAATCAGAAGATGGTGAGACAGAAGATCAGGCTCTCATGGCAATTGGAGTATATGATGAGGAGACTTATGAAGAACCAGAGGTAAGTATCTCACAACCTAAAAGTAAAATAAAGTTTTTATCTAAGGAGAAACTCTCTGAGTTGCTACTTGACTTCATAGATGATTCTGAGGAAACAACCAAAGAGAAGGATCAACTATCTAAAGAGTGTGCAATGCTAAAAGCAAAATGCAAGGGCCTGGAAATAAGGGTCAGTGAATCTGAAAAGAAAAACATTGTCTTGATGAACCAGGTTCATCCACTC
>ML332182.1:283-90038 GCA_005239505.1 Nicotiana paniculata
TAAGTTGTGTTGTTTGGGGTCTATTTATATGTTTTGGGCCAACCCTAACCATGTAGGAGACTTCTATTTCAACCGGGAAACACTTAAACTCGTCAAAACTCGAATCTGGCCGAAATTGGGACACCGGGCGTTTGGGGTCAAACGCCCCCTTAAGGCCAGGGAAGGCCTGGAGTTTGGCCCCTAACGCCCTCCTAAATCCTGGGGGTGCCTGGCCTTATGGGGCAAACGCCCCCCTAACGCCAGGGGGTGCCCGGCTTTAGGGGGCAAACGCCCGGCTATCGCCCGGGTGTCTCCTTTTGCGTATTTTCGACGTATTTGCATCCCTTTAGCTCTGTTTCCATCTCCAATTCACCTACACATGAAATAAACTCCATTAATCACCTAACAAGTGTATTTTTATCATTAAAGCACTTCAAATGTAAGGTATATCACATGTTAGACTATGCAATTTAGCCTCGCATCAGAGGGCAATGCGCCCAGTATTCGAGGTTGATTTTAAAGAAGCCTCGGATACTGTTGAATTATCTAAGTTAGCACGATCAATGGCTTCCTCATTAAAAACTTTGCCGGAAAACCCATTTGGGACAAAACCGCTCTAAGGGAAAAAGAATGCAACGCGTGCTTTCAGACCTAAAGGCTTCGTGTCAAATAATACATTGATGCTTATGGTCGAACACCTGCAAGAGTTAGTTTAAAATATTAATAAAAATGGAAGGGGTCATACCTTAGAAGTAGTATCGTTTTAGGTGAGATACGTTCCAATTGCTCGATAGTTGTTCTCCGTTCATTGTGCCGAGCTTGTACGATCCTTTTCCGATGATTTTGAGAACCTAGTATGGTCCTTCCCAGTTCGGACCTAGTTTCCCTTCATTCAGATTTTGGGTGTTAAAGGTGACTCTTCTTAACACCAAGTCCTCGATGTTAAAATGTCGAAGATTGGCTCTTCAATTGTAGTACCTTTCGATCCGCTATTTTTGGGCAGCCAATCAGACGAGGGCGGTTTCACGTCTTTCATCAAAAAATTCTAGGATCGTATTCATGTCTTTGTTATTTGACTCTTTTGTTGCATATCAGAACTTGATGCTAGGTTCTCCGACCTCGACCGGGATTAGAGCTTCGGCGCCATAAACTAACGAGAACAGTGTTGCTCCGGTACCGGATTTCAATGTTGTGCGGTATGCCCATAGAACCTCGGGTAGTATTTCTCTCCACTTTCCTTTGGCATTGGTCAATATCTTCTTAAGATTTTGGATGATGGTTTTGTTGGTCGATTCAGCTTGTCCATTCCCGCTGGGATGATAAGGTATTGATAGGATCCTTTTGATCTTGTGATCCTCGAGAAATTTAGTTACTTTACTGCCGATGAATTGCTTTCCATTATCACATACAATCTCGGAGGGCATCTCGTATCGGCATATGATGTGGTCCCAAATGAAGTCTATAACTTCCTTTTCTCTAACTTTCTCGAAAGCCTGTGCTTCAACCCATTTAGAGAAGTAATCAGTCATAAGCAAAATAAACTGAGCCTTACCTGGGGCCAATGGAAGAGGGACGACGATGTCCATTCCCCATTTCATGAACGACCATGGGGATAATACCGAGTGGAGTAATTTCCTGGGTTGATGAATCATTGGTGCATGCCTTTGGCACTTGTCGCATTTTCGAACGAACTCCTTTGCATCATTCTCCATATCAGTCCAGTAGTACCCTGCTCTGATTACTTTGTGGACCAACGATTTGGAACCGTAATGATTCCCACAAGTGCCTTCGTGAACTTCCCGTAGGACGTATTCGGTATCTCCCGGTCCCAAACATATTGCCAACGGTCCATCGAACATCCTTATAAACAGCATTTCATCTTCGGACAAAGTGAATCGTGTTGCCTTTGTACGCAGAGTTCTTGAATCCTTTGGATATGATGGAATTTTCCCATTCTTTAAGTACTCTATGTACTTGTTTCTCCAATCCCAATTCAAACTTGTGGATTTTATCTCGGTGTGACCTTCTTCGATCACCAATCTCATGAGTTGTACAACAGTCCCCGAGTTGCGCTCGTCATCTTCGACCGATGAACCTAAGTTTGCAAGAGCGTCGTCCTTGCTTTTCTGTTCTCGAGGTACATGTTGCAAGGTCCATTCCTTGAATCGATGTATAGTTATATGTAGCTTATCCAAGTACCCCTGTATTCGGTCTTCTCGGACTTCGAAAGTCCTGTAACTTGGTTTACCGCGAGGAGGGAATCACACTTGGTCTCGATGACCTCTGATCCCAAGCTATTAGCCAAATCGAGACCTGCAATCATGGCCACATACTCGGACTCGTTGTTAGTTAATTTCGAAGTCCTGATAGATTGTCTAATAATATTACCCGTGGGTGGCTTTATACGATACCCAGCCAGACTCCCGAGGACGTACCCGATTTTATTAACATTTCTCTTTCAACCTCGGGTATGAGGGCTGGCATGAAGTCGGCCATGAAGTCTGCCAAGATTTAAGACTTGATGTCGGTTCGGGGTCGATATTCAATATCATACCCGCTGATTTATACGGTCCTTTTGGCCAATCGACCTGTAAGCTCGGGTTTGTGCAAAATATTTTGAAGTGGATAAGTCGTTACAACACATATTGGATGACATTGAAAATATGACTTTAATTTCCTAGAGGAGCTTATTAAAGCAAGCGCTAGTTTTTCTAAGTGTGGATATCTGGTTTCGGCCCCACCTAAGGTCCGACTAACATAATAGATAGCAAATTGTGTACCTTGTTCTTATCGGACCAGGACTCCACTTACAACTATCACTGAGACTGCCAAGTACAAGTAAAGTTGTTTATCCGCTTTCGGGGTGTGAAACAACGGCGGGATCGATAAATATCGCTTTAGTTCCTCCAAGGCCTATTGGCATTCTGGAGTCCATGTAAAGTTATTCTTCTCTCTAAGCAGCAAGAAGAATCGGTGACTCCTATCTGAGGATCTCGAAATGAATCGCCCTAGGACGGCTATTCGCCCTGTTAGCCTCTATACGACCTTTACATTATCTATCATCGTGATATACTCGATAGATTTGATTTTATCGAGGTTGATCTCGATCCCCCGATTGGACACCATGAAGTCAAGAAACTTGCTCGAGCCAACCCTGAATGCACACTTTTCTGGGTTAAGCTTCATATTGTACTTCCTCAGTGTATCGAAAGTCTCCTGCAAATACTTTAAATGGTCCTCTGCTCGCTGGGACTTAACTAACATGTCATCAATATAAACTTCCATTAATTTTTCTATTTGTTCTTCGAACATACGGTTTACTAGGCGTTGATAAGTTGCACCAACATTTTTTAGTCCGAACGACATTACATATAATAGTAGGTGCCATACTTAGTGATAAACGAGGTCTTTTCCTAGTCCTCCGGGTTCATCTGTATTTGGCTGTACCCGGAGTAGGCATCGAGAAAACTGAGAGTCTCGTGGCCAGCCGTGGCATCAATCATACGATCGATATTAGGTAGAGGAAAAGAATCCTTATGGCATGCCTTATTCAAGTCTTTATAATCTACGCACATTCTAAGTTTATTTCCCTTCTTAGGACTACCACTACCTTTGCTAACCATTCGGGATATTTTACTTCCCAAATGTATCCTATTTTGAGAAGTTTGGTTACCTCATCTTTGATGAATGCGTGCTTAACCTCGGATTGGGGCCTTCTTTTTTGCTTCACCGCATGAAACTTTAGGTCCAGGCTTAATACGTGGGTAGTTATTTCCGGTGGGATCCCTGTCATATCGGGATGGAACCAAGCAAAGCAATCCATGTTATCTAAAAGTAATTGAGCAAGTTTTTTCTTGAGCTCGGGGGTTAACCCCGTGCCCAGGTATATCTTTCGTTCAGGAAAATACTCGATTAGTATGACTTGTTCCAGCTCTTCGACCATTGACTTAGTGGTGTCGGAGTCATCAAAAATTATGAAGGATCGAGGGGTCCAATAGTCGTCGTCTTAATCGGTCCCCTGCTTCTCCGATTGGGTCGAGGATGGTGTTTGTAGTTGCTATTTAGCCTCCTGTTTTCCCTTTGAATCTGATCCCTTTGCTGATGAGAGTGTCAATACCGGTATCACTTCGTTGACTGCAAACATCTCCTTGGAGGCGGGTTGCTCCACGTACACCGTTTTGACTCCCTTTGGTGTTGGGAACTTCAGAACTTGGTGAAGGGTCGAGGGTACTACCCTCATGTTATGGATCCAAGGACTTCCGAGCAGGACGTTGTACCTCATGTCACCCTCGATCACATGGAACTTTGTTTCTTGGATGGTCCCCGCCACGTTCACTAGAAAAGTGATTTCACTTTTGGTGGTTTTGCTTGCCATGTTAAAGTCGTTAAGTACTGGGGCTGCGGGCACAATTTGATCTTGTAGGCTGAGTTATTCTACGACCCTCGATCGAATAATGTTGGTCGAGCTACCTAGATCAATCAAAACATGTTTAACTTGAATTTTATTCATAAGGACATATATTATCAGTGCGTCATTGTGGGGTTGTAAGATCCCCTATGCATCCTCGTCATTGAAAGACAAGGTCCCTTCCGGTACGTAGTCTCCAGTCCACTTTTCCCTCGTGATCGACACCTTGGTGCGTTTGAATACGGGATCCTGAGGAATATTGACCCCTCCAACAATCATGTGGATCACGTGTTATGACTCTTGTTGCTCATTCTGTCTGTTTGAATCTCTATTCTTGAAGTGGTTCTTAGCCCGATCGCTTAAGAATTCTCGAAGATGCCCTTCGTTGAACAAACGGGATACCTCCTCCCTCAGCTGTCTGCAATCTTCTGTTATATGACTATGGGTGCCATGATATTTGCGCATTTGATTAGGATTTCTCTGGGCCGGATCAGTCTGTAGAGGTCAGGTCCACTTGGTGTCTTTGATGCGCCCAATGACCGATACAATAACTGATGCATCAACGTTGAAGTTGTATTTTGATAGTCGTGGTGCTTCTTTGGGCTTGATATTTCTGTCGAAACCACTCTTGCTCATGAGCCCTCGAGAGATCTGTCCTCAATTATTTCTTCTATCAATTCGAACGGGGTTGCGTCCAGGCCCGTTGTTTCTCCGATCTCCAATGTATGGCTGATATCGACCTCTGTTTGACCGTGGTTCCTGGTCAATATCCCTTTTAACTTTGTCGATGGTCCTGTTTGGATAAACGGACTAGGAAGGAGCCCCCAACTGGTCATCCTCGACGCACATCGGTCCGTGTTATAGTTGTATATTCGATCAAAATCTTCTTTAATTGTTGTGCGGCTACCGAACTTTGTATGTTTAGGCCTTGAGTGAAAGCTTAAACGGCCCAATCATTAGCGACCGGGGAAGATTCATACGCTCCATTTGGAACTGAGATACGAACTCTCTGAGCATCTTATTGTATTTTTGTTTCAATTTGAAGAGGTCCGACTTTCTGGTCTCGACCTTTATCGCTTCGACGTGTGCTTTGACGAAGGAATCTGCGAGCATGGCAAAAGAATCAATGGAGTTAGGTGGAAAATTATGGTAACATATCATCACCCCCTTTGATAAAGTTTCTCTGAGTTTCTTCAGCAGTACGGACTCAATCTCATCATCCTTTAGATTGTTCCCCTTTATTGCGCATGTGTAAGAAGTGACATGCTCGTTGGGGTCGGTAGTTCCATTATACTTGGGAATTTCTGGCATGCGGAATTTCTTTGAAATGGGTTTAGGAGTCATGCTCTGAGGAAAGGGCTTTTGTACGAACTTCTTTGAATCCAAACCCTTCAAAATCGGTGGTGCCTCGAAATTTGATCAACTTGGGAGTTATATGTTTCCACTTTTCTGTCATTCACTTCAATCTTCTTCTCCCCCGATTCAATTCGCTGTCAGCTCCTCGAACATTTTCAAGATAGCGGGGTCGGTCCCTGACTCATTCACATTTGACCTCCCCGACACTGGTTTGGCCCTATGAACAACTTCCTGTGATGTCTCGGGTTCGACCTTACTCTGTGCATGGTTCTGATTTTGGAGTTATGATGTTGCATCTTGTTGAGCCTGCAACATTTCAAATATTATTTGAAGGCTGATTCCGTCTTCTTCGTCGCCTTGTGCATTCTGACAGGCTGATCAAACATCTCTGCGGACGCTATTTTCGGGGTCGACGCCCATATTTGCATTCAAGGCAACATGGGAACTGACGTCGATGAGGTATGAAATTGGTACTCCCTCGAGGTCAACTTGAGGCACTTCATTTCCTGGGGCGGCTACGTTCTCGTTTTCATCATGAAAATCAATGATATTGTC
Source organism: Nicotiana paniculata (assembly GCA_005239505.1). NCBI lineage: Eukaryota > Viridiplantae > Streptophyta > Magnoliopsida > Solanales > Solanaceae > Nicotiana > Nicotiana paniculata. Next base: position 6,582 of record ML332182.1, read on the forward strand.
GATGTGCGTGTGACTTCTTGAGAGTTCGACATGATGATCCTGAAATCAAAAACACTTACAAGAACAAGTGTAAACCAGTGTGTGTTATGAAAATTAGTGCTAGACAATCACTATTATCCTTAGCCTACGGTGGGAGCCAAGCTGTTTATCCTTAAAATTGGATAACAATTAAATTTATAAGTGGTTTTAAGGATATGCGATCACTTGGCATAAACTGAGAATATGAAAGTTGATGTTAGAAATTAATTGTAAAGTAACACACACCAATGTAAAGTGCAGTTTTGTCCCTCGAGCTAGATCGCCCTCGAACCAACTGAGTACGTTATTGAAGAGCAAGAACTGAAGAACAGAATAAGAGAACTTAATAAAATGTAATATACTACTTTATTGTGCGAGAATGTGATGTTTACAAGATGATTGGAACCCCCTTTATATAGTATAGTAATTCTACTTATGGTGCAATTCTAAATACAGAAAGAAATTGGCTAATTAACCGGTCTTGACTTGATATGTGCCGAGATTTACGCCACGATCCTTGCCCGATCATGGATATCTTGGCTTTCCGTTATTCGACTCAGTAGGCTTCCTTCGATCTCTCTCGATCTCTATTCTGCTTGATCTTGATCGTGACTGGTCTGGGTCTTGATCAGTCATTGATTCATGAGCTTAGCAATCTATCTTCGTGTCATAGTTCGATACATCATGAGGTTGAACTTTGACCTGTTCCGGTCTCGATTAACCATAGAAAATTAGGTAAGCCCAATTTTGACCGTATACAATTTGTATTATTAAAATTTTTATATTATAATACCTTCATTATTAATTACTGTATTGCTAATAATTTGTTCTCAAACCAAACAACTCCTATAAAAATCCTTTTATTTGCAAATAAGGTAATACTAGTATAATAGGAGATTAAATAATAATCGAATTATCAAATAAAATATTATTATTGAGACATTTGGTTTATTGGATTAAAAAAGAATAAACAAGGTATAATATAATATAAAGGTTTTGTTTACTTGAAATATCCATAATTAACAAAAAAAGAAAAGATGTCCATAATTTTCCAGAAACTAAAACAATAGCTGTATGAATCTTTAACCTGCCAAACGACGACGTTCGCGGCTTTCATCTCCATTTCCTTCTTCGCCTTTCTACTCAGTACTCACTGTCACTGCCCTGCTCAGTAGCAACAAGGATGGGGAGCATACACAACAGCAAGAGCAGGCTCAACAGCAACACCATAACTCCGTGCACTCGCACACACCAGATCGGCGCTCTAGCGCTCGTTATCACCACCTTCTTCCTCACCAGAATCTTCGATCAGTCCTTCAATCCCTCCTCCTTCTCAACCCCTTCCACTCCATACAGATCCAAAAACGACGTCGTAAAGTTCTCGGATTCATCAAGTGGGTCCATCTTCTGGCCGCAACGTGGGTATGGGACCCACCTTTCCTTGAAGATTTACGTGTATCATGAGAATGAGATTGAGGGGTTGAAACACTTGTTGTATGGCCGTGATGAGAAGATTTCTCCTGATTCTTGTCTTAAAGGGCAATGGGGTACTCAGGTAGTTTCCCCTATCTTCCCCTGTGTTGTTATTGGGAAATTTTTTTGAAGTTAAAAGGAAATTTGTGGATTTTTATTTGTATTACAAATTATTAGCTTGATTTTTATTTTGCCTATTGATGATGCAACTTCTAACATTTGAGCTCGGTAACACCCTAATAGTGGGAAAATGATGATTCGCTGAAAAAGTTACTATCTTTTTGTTTTAATTATGTATTCCCTATCTCGGTTTGAAGTTGCTTTAGAGTAGTTAATTGTTGTACGGCATGAATTTAAATTAACTGTGACATGCGTGTAAATGTGGTTATCAAAAGCTAGTAGCAAAACTAGAGGTAACTTGAAATAACTTTCAGTCTAAATCAGGTCACTGATCTTAATGCAAGAGAATGATTGAGGTGGATTTTGCCTATGGGGGGTGAATTGTACATAAGTTGGAATATAGAACTTACATTTGCCCTCATATCTAAGTTCAATTATTACATTTATGAAAAAGTTGAAGTCCTATTTATTCTCAAATGTTACTTTTTCCATATCTGACATCTAGGGATTATTATCTAAAAGTCATTGTTGTACATGAGGTGGTGAACTGGCTTGTATATTTTGTAACTATCTCTTCTTTTTGAATTTGAAGTATTTGGTGCAAAGGAAGGGAGACTGAAAAAGGAAAAACCAGAAAAAGATCTGCAGGGAACTTTTCCGTTTTTTTGGTTAAGCGACGTTTGAGGAAATACTGAGGAGAAGCACATTTGTCCCTCTGTAACTTGAGAAATTACTTGAAATCCTTCCTTGTAGTTCTCTATCTTTGTTTGAGAATTACTTGCAAAGTTACTTGAGACCCTATCCAACCTTTCTACTCCCAGTCTACTATGTCCATGGAGAAAAATCTGGAAAAATAAAGCTCCTTATAAAGTTAAGTGTTTTGTCTAGTTAGTTGCGAAGGAGGCTTGCCCAACCCAATATAATCTTCGAAGGAGACGCTTACCAGAGTGCACAAGATGTCTACTTTGTGATGGTCAAGTAGAGGAAGTCAATCATCTCTTCCTGCCACTTCACACACCAAATGTGGTTACCCTTCTTCAGTCTCCTGAGCCTTAAATGCCCCATGCCAAAAACAAGCCTTGACTTTCTGAAGAGTTGGCACATAAAAAAGATCTCAGTAAGGCAACTTATCAGTATTTGATATTTCATCCCAGCAGCTATTTGATGGACTCTTTGGAGGGAAAGAAACCATATAGTTTTTTGAAATTTCTACTTCATTCATCAAAAAAAAAAAACCTTTGAATTTTTTAGGGCAAATTTGAAATTGTAATTAGCCTTAAGCATAGTTGTATACTTCTGCTACACATTGAAGTCATTCTTCATTTCCTTAGCACATTACAGTATATGCGACTATAAATCCTCTGCTGTAATTTCCGAATTGCTCTTTACTTTTTTAAAAAGTCCTCTATCTTTATTTGGAAATAAATAAAGAGGTTCCGATATTTTTGTCCTTTTACTTCTCCTTTTTTATTTTCTTAGCTTCCGAAGTTCCTGTTACAAGCACTACTCTTTGTGTTAATAAATTTCTCCATCTCTGCAAGGTATGGGGGAGAATTCACTCTCCATTTTTTTCTAAGTATGGACAAAATCTGAGTATCTTTATGTTGGCTCCTCTTTTTTTTGAGGGCAGCATAAAGAAAAAGCTGCAAGAATTTGTTACCTCCCCAACAATTACATGAAAACCGTTTGTTATTGGGCTGCTTGTTTTAGTTTTAAAATTAGTCTCTAATGTTTCTCTATCTTGCCGTCATCCGTAGGTTAAGATTCACAAGATGCTTTTGCAATCAAGGTTGCGGACCAGAAAGAAAGAAGAGGCAGATCTTTTCTTTGTGCCTGCTTATCCTAAATGTGTTAGAGTGATGGGTGGCCTGAATGACAAAGAGATAAATCAGACTTATGTGAAGGTATTAAAGAATCAGGTTCCTTAACTTTACATTTATACTATCAAATAGCTTTTGAAGTTTATTTATTGCTATAGTTCAATGATTAAGACCTTTTGCTTTGATTTATCTCTTCAACTGCAATGTCACATTATCCATTTCCTTTCCTTTGTGTATGACCTTCTTTCTTGACACCTTTCCTTGCAGGTGTTAAGTCAAATGCCATATTTCAGGTTATCTGGTGGCCGCAACCACATATTTGTCTTCCCAAGGTATTATTAGTCATAGCGAGATATTTAAACACATTATTTACCTTATAAAAAATAAAGATCTTTAAACACATAGATAAAGGGAATGAATAGGAATCCAATTATAATATACTTGCTTAACAGAAAATAGATGACCCAATGATAGTTGTATTTCATTTGTAAAACTGGTATATGAATAGACAGGCATAGCTGAGTTCTGCATAAGATTGGATGTAGATATGAAGCCACAACTTCAAAGTTGCATTTTGCAATCTAATAAAAATATGGCCTAGTGATAGTTGTATTTCATTTGTCAAAACTGCAATGTGAATAAGGCTGGAACCCAGCCCAGTGACTGCATGAACTGGGATGTAGATATGAAGCCACAACTTCGACGTTGCGGTCATTTAAAATATTAATCACCGACTGTTACTTGTGCTAAAATGCTTATGCAAGTAGGCATGCAGTTAGATTCTCTTAGTTGCATTTTAATTGAAAGAATAACGGTTTTAGATGCTTCATTAATCTTCATTATGACTTGTTTCTTATGCATGTTACTTTTGCTGAACTGCAGTGGGGCTGGAGCACATTTATTTAAATCATGGGCGACATACTTGAATCGGTCTATAATTCTTACCCCTGAGGTAAGGTCTTCGAAAATTTCAGCCTACAATCCTTACTCCGTACCAATGGTAGAAATTTTTTCAAGGGTTGCTGCGCTGTCTTTTGCTATGCATTTATCTATTTTTATTTCTGACTCTCTCACGGAACCACAACTCGCTCACCCTGACTGTGTTGTCTCCACGGTCAGTTTATTGTGACAATTTCTCCTTTGACGATAGATTATTTTTCCGTTGAACAATTCTATGTATCATGCGTAGAGCCCATCTAAAAAAAGAAAATATAACCTCTGCACAGGGACACGAGCCAATTAGCAAGTTCCTTGCAATTGTAATTTAAGTTTGATAATGCTATTCCTTATGTTTGTTGTCGCAACATGCGTGTACCTAGTCATGCCTGTTATCTTCAATAAGTTAATTCACATGTCATTGCATCTAATGCAGGGAGACCGCACGGATAAAAGAGACACTAGTGCCTTCAATACATGGAAAGATATTATAATCCCTGGAAATATTGATGATGGGATGACTACTCATGGCTCTAGGCTAGTTGAGCCTTTGCCTTTATCGAAGAGGAAACATTTAGCTAACTATTTAGGTCGAGCACAAGGAAAGGTGGGTCGCCTTCAGCTGATAGAGCTCGCGAAGCAATTCCCGGACAAGGTATCTTTCTCCTTGTCTCCATTGATTTTGCGTCTTTGATGCATGTAGCTTCACAGCTTGGTCTAGAATAATGACTTCCCTGGCAAAAAGGGTTTGCTCTATTGGTAAAGAATATCCAGATATTTTTGAGTGTATAATACAGTAATCCCTGTGTGTACTTTCGATTTTCAAACACATCTAAATTTGATAATTCAGTTCATACCTACGGTTGTTTTTCTTCGGAGGCAGTTTTTTCATGATTGTTTCACTAAAAGTCTAGTATACAAAAACTCACCATTTTACTCCCCTTGTAATGTCCTGTTTAAGTTCTTCTAAGCTCTAACATCTCCCTCAATTGGTCCCGGCCCAAAAATATCTTACCGGTGTATCTTCGGTCGATATGGTAATAGCATTATTTGTGAATGTCTGATGTCTCAAAAGTCATTTTCTCCAAAGGCAAAATTTCCGCTACCTCTCAAAAGATATAACAGCTCACAGAAATCCTGAACAACCCTCTTATTTTTCTCAAATACAAGTCAAATTTATCTTCCTCTCCTACTGCATTGCTGCCGATGGTAGGCTACTGAATTGACATTTGACCTCATATGATAACACATAGTAGCTAAGCTGTCAAACATTATTCTGTCGGTTCTTTACCATGTACTGTGATTTTTCAGTTTATTTGCATGCATGAGAATCCATAGTTCTCCAATATGACTAATTATGTTTGATTCCAGTTTAATCCACAGATCTTTGTAAAACATGACCAATTATGTTTGCTTCCAGTTGAGTCCCATATAATGTTTGTCCAAAAGATGGTCTTTTTGATTCTATCAACAGTTGGAATGTCCAGAATTGAAATTCAGTGGTCCCGACAAGCTAGGAAGGAGGGAATATTTTGAACATCTCCGCAATGCCAAGTTCTGCCTGGCTCCACGTGGTGAATCATCATGGACCCTTCGCTTTTATGAATCCTTCTTTGTGGTTAGTCTCTCATATCTTGCATGAATGACTAAAATTCGTCAAATTGCATTTTCCTGAGCTGTTTTATGCTATGTTTTCAATTAAACAGGAATGTGTTCCAGTAATCCTATCAGATCAAGCAGAGTTACCATTTCAGAACGTGATTGACTACACCCAGATATCAATCAAATGGCCATCCACTCGTATAGGAACCGAATTTCTGGACTATCTAGAATCAATACCTGGTCAGCACACTGCTTTCTTGTTCTGGCATCTTGCATTAAAGCTTGTAGCCAATAGAATCATGACATAACTTTCTTTTATTCTCAGATAAAGACATAGAAGAGATGATAGCTAGGGGTCAAAAGATCAGGTGCTTATTCGCTTATACTCCCGAGTCTGACTCCTGCTCTGCTTTTAATGCAATTATGTGGGAGCTGCAGAGAAAAGTAAGGCAATTCCATCAGTCATCAGAAACTTTCTGGCTCCATAATAGAACTATAGTCAACAGAGATTTGGTGGAATTCAGCAAGTGGAAACCACCTATGCCACTGCCTTGAATATGCTTTACACGACTTGTAGATCAATTGTGCGTTTGTTATAGTTGCATTGTAATTTTTTCCAGAGCTATAAATAACCAGTCCAATTTTCTCTCTCCAGTGCATAAAGAAAATCTCACTAATTATTTATATTTTCTTTCTTCGTATTGTCCTTGAAAAAGTTGTGATTCCTTGGGGTATTTTGAAGATAGGATGCACGCTTGGTGGTTTTTGTTTGTGTTCTCGGAATATAATTATTGATAAGCCTTTTCAGATGGACTTTTTGATTCTTGTGTTCTCCCTCTTTCTAGGATGAGTATGATGGCAGAGATTGAAGCAAAGCAGCTTTCTTTCTTGGCAAAATAAGAAATGTGTAATCCCTAATCAGTTTCAATCTAATAAATACATAACATTATACTCATATCACATAAGTTGATATATAATTATATGCTATCATCTTAGTTTATCAAGTGTGGGGTAAATTATTAATTTTACAAGTGTTTTGTTTTTTCCTTTTCAATTCCTTCACCAAATTGAGCCAAAATTTTGTTGAGCTTGCAAAAGTACACGCGATCTGGGAAGCTCTTGTTCATTTACATGAATTGCTCAAGGGAATAACCACACAATATAGTCTTTATTTTTATTTAATTTGGTGAGCATCAAGTGACAAGTGGTAACATGTAAAACCAGAATTTTCAAAACTTTATTTGATAGAAGCGAAAACCAATCTTCAAATCAGTGACACCACAACCACAAAAATCTCAAAGACATTTTAGGGCCTGTGGACCTCAGCTTTTGCTAGGTGTCAAGTGTCAACCCAATCAGAAAGCTCTTTTTAACTTGAGCAGGGAATAACTGATACCAGAAGTTTAGAGAAAAATCCAACAGCAGATTCAGAAAGGCTTAAATCTGCAAACTACTTTTTGAAATTTCCCGTATTGAATCTCCTCAAGATTGCATAGAGAACCTTTCAGAAACCTCATTTCTCTCCTACTTTCTTGGTTGAGAGGAAATGGGAACATTTGTATACAGCAGCAGTTGCCTTTCTTGGAAAAACAATCTGAGCAGACAGGTGATTTCATCTCACCTAGTAGTTCCTCATGGTGTCACAGAAAAAGGGTGTTCAAGAATTAAGGTTGCTGCTTGTTCCAAAGAAGATGTGCATGTGAGTCAGGATTGTGAAAAATCTGCAGGCTCATTGAATAGGAGGTCAACTATTGTATCTGGAGTCTCTTTGATTTCATCAGTCCTGCTTGGTTTTCCTGGAGAGGGATCTGCTGTGGTGAAACAAGGCCTCCTAGCAGGGAGAGTTCCTGGACTTTCTGAACCAGATGAAGAAGGTTAGTTTCATAATCCCACACTTCATAAGCTGCAGTAAGCTTATTGGCATACTCATGAGTGATGTTGGAAAACTTGGACAACTAGTAAACTCTTACCAAATCAAATAGAATTATTCACAACCTCAAATAGCAACAAAAGATTGTGTCTAGGCTGGAAAATTGCATAGACATAGACTACATTCAGATAATGAAAGAACACAGAGCCAACGTGTATATAACTGAAATTCTTCACGTCTTTTTCGTCTGTGCTTTTTCTTTTTCCAAGTAAATGTTCATCTTAACAAGGGCAAAATTGCTCAGGCAGGTTGGAGGACATACCGAAGACCGGATGACAAGTCAGGTGGACATGGTGTTGGATGGAGTCCTATCATTCCTTATGCTTTTTCAGTGCCTGATAATTGGGAAGAGGTAAGAATCCAGTTATTCACAACTGTATGTATTTTAATATTCAACAATGTCAGAGAAATTACCTTTCAGCTTGATGTCAATTTGCTTTGCACAATTGGACATACCTTAGTCAGGTTCACTTTTGAAGTTTTCACCTATTGAACAGGTCCCTGTGTCAATTGCTGATCTAGGTGGTACAGAGATTGATTTGAGGTTTGCGAACCCCAAAGAAGGGCGTATCTCTGTAGTTGTGGCTCCTGTTAAAAGATTTTCAGATGGTGAGCATCTCATGTTTTTTCTTCCTTCTATTCTAGTACTGAAGCCAAGAGAACTAAAAGAGATTAGGTGGACATAGCGATGAACGTGTAAAACACACTGGCAAATAAATATATCAACTCAATTTGTATCTGACGGATTCAATCTTGGTGGTATTCTAACTCCAAATATGACCCAGAAATTGGTGAAGAAGCTACCATAGAACAAATTGGACCTCCAGATAAAGTGATCAGCGCTTTTGGGCCTGAAGTCATTGGAGAGAGTGTGGAAGGTAAAGTCTTAAGAGCTGAAGTAGCAGAGCATTCAGGAAGAAAATATTACCAGTTCGAATTAGAGCCACCACACGTAATGATCACAGCAACAGCCGCCGGAAATCGCCTATACTTGTTCAATGTCACTGGAAATGGTAAAGATTCAAATCCGCGCTTTCTATCTTCCGAATATCTGCTATGTAGTAGTTAAATCCTACAACTCTCTGTGATTTCACAGGTCTTCAATGGAAAAAGTATTACAAAGATTTGAGAAAAATTGCTGAGTCTTTCAGGGTTGTCTGATTGGCACATCGACTCCATGTGTGATAGTACCTTAACAAAAGTGGAATACACAAGGAAGAAGAGTTGGTGGCTACAATCATAAATATTTAGAAGCAGCCACTTTACTTCTAGCATTATATACAGTTCAATATATTAGAGGAGCATCTCCTCGAGATTGAATAATGTAACAATTTTTGCTAGCAATGATTATAGTAAACTTCTACATGTTGCAAGTTTCAGAAGGCACCTCTTTTGGATTAATTTCTACATTAGGCATTGATAGCTCTGGTTGATTGTCACTGCAATCACCTCAACATCGTCTAATGGCAAGAATTAGTATCATGTTTTAGAAGTTAATTATTCTGGCAATACTTGCATAAAACTAGTCTCCTATCCATCAAGCATGACCACACTACACCCAGGTGTCTTTTGAGACCCTTTATTTGACAAGGCAAACCTCATCCTTTCAGCCTTCTCCCATCTTTCAGATGCAGCATATATATTAGAAAGAATCACATAATGTGCATCAACACTGGAATTGCAACTGCAGCTCAAGTTTTTGACCTCGTTCAGCACGTTTTCTACCATATCTGTGTCTGAGTGAACCCGGCATGCTCCAAGCAGAGCCCCTAAAACTATGTCATTTGGTGTGACAGGCATCCCTTCTATCAATTCACAAGCCTCCTTTAATCTTCCGGCCCTTCCCAAAAGGTCAACAAGACAACCATAATGCTTGATGCTTGCCTTCAACCCATATTTTTTCATCCTGGAGAAAATCTCTAAACCTTCCTCCACAAATCCACCATGGGCACAAGCCGATAGCACTGAAAGAAATGTTATATCATTAGGTGTCACTCCTGAGCTGTCCATTCTCTCGAAGAAATTAATTGCCTTCGCACACTGGCCATGAGTGGCATAACCAGATATTAGCGAGTTCCAAGCAGCATCATTTTTAACTAACATTCCTTCAAAAATCAATCCGGCGTTACTTAAATCCCCACATTTTGCATACATATCAACCAACCCATTAAGAACAAATTGATTCAACTCAATCCCTTTCCGAATTATCATTTCATGTATTTTCTTGCCAACATCCAGTAAAGCCAACTGTGCACAAGCCGACAAAACACTAACTACAGTAACCTCATCCGGTTCAAAACCCTCATCTAGCATTTTAGTAAATGCTTCTAGGGCTTCTTCACAGTATCCATTCTGTGTATAACCGCATACCAATGAATTCCAATTCACCAAGTTCTTCATAGTCATCCTATCAAATATGGCCTTGGCACTCTTAACATCACCCTTGTTAAAATACCCGGAAACCATCGACGACCAGACATAGAAATTTCTTCTTGGCATTACCTCAAACAGTTCCCTTGCAGCACCCATATCTCCGTTACTAGCATACCCATCAACCATCACACTCCAGGTGACTACATTCCTCAACTCATCCGGCACACGGTTAAAAAAACTCCTAGCCATCACGATATCTCCATTTCTAGCATACCCGTCAATCATTTCATTCCAAGTCACAATTGTCTTCTCAGACATATTCTCAAACAACAAAATTGCAGTCTTTGTATCACCACCCTTCATATATCCTCCTATCATAGCATTCCATGTTATCACATTTCTTTCAGGCATATAATCAAACACCTTCCGGGCACTCCAAATTTCACCACATTTCCCATACAAATCCAACAATGCAGTCCCCACCATAACATTACAATCAAATCCTGATTTCACAGATTCAGCATGTAAAGCTTTGCCGAGGCTAAGCATTGAAAGTGCAGCACATGCCTTTAGCACCAAAGGAACAGCACCCACAATTAAACTTCCATTAACACGATTATGGTTGTATATTAAAAGGGCTTCTTTGAATTTTCCTTGGTATACGCAGTTCTTTATGTTATATGCCCAATTTGCTAATGGGTTTGTGATATTAGTCAATGAACACAATCCAAAACTTTGAATTTGGCAATTCTTATGGCTGTTTTTCATTTTACAGTGAAGATCATTTCAGAGTTCTTTGCGGCCAAGGATAAAGTTTCTTGCTTTAATCGTTCTTGCAAATGTCAATTAGCTGACTCAAAAGTTTCTGACGTCTCTTTGGATTTTAGTCCTTCTATTTTCTGATGATTATATTTCCGGTTCTGCGTATTTCAAGTTGTACCCTAGCTGATGAGTAATTTTTCTTAAAATTTTCATAAATAGTATATTAAAAATTATGGTTGACTCGCAAAATAAAAATTTAAGCTTTTGAAATTGATAAATATTTATCTTGTCGCTCAATAAATTATGAAACTCTGCCCTATAGAAGTCTTCAAACATTATTCCATATATTCAACTTAAAATAAGTTTCATTTCTATAATTTCATCTTCTCAATTTCACAAGTTAATCATGCTTTCCTTTTAGTTTTAGCAAGAACATCATATTTTCTGGAATATCTTATGAAAATTATTGTTCTTTAAGTAATCTAATTCATAACTCGAAACTATCACATTTTGTTTGAACTTACTTTTGGAAAAACTAAATTTAGTTAAATCTTTTGTGTGACATACTTTTATCGTAATTATTCAATGATTATTTTGTCTAGTGTAAACTCTACTTTAAAAGGGTAAAAAGGCGAACGATATTTCGCTAAAGGCATTCGTGTTTTTAATATAGTATAGATATGAAGTATTTAATTTAGAGTTAAAACTTAATTGATTGACTGGTTTTGTAAACTAGATTGGCAAAACAAATTGGTTTAAACACAAGCAATTTTGATATTCATTCATACTTAACATAGGTGTCAAATATGTTCTTTTTCTTTCTGAAATTTCACAAAGAGTAATAATTGTGCGGAGTCAAGTGACCTCTGTTCATTTATGTTGATTCACTGATGAAAAGCCTAAAAATACTCGGCTCATATTTCATGTAAGTTAGAAGACAAAATTAATAAGTTATTTTTCTGTTTCTATATACTATTTAAAATTTTATTACTAAAATATTTAAGTTTTGGTATTTACCCGACTTAAACAAGTTTTAGCTACAAAAAATATACATTCCACCTTAAAAAGTCCTCAATCCATTATTAATGCCTTCAATCAAGGGATTCAGTACCCTTTTCCTTTTTTCTCTCCCTCACCCCTCTACTCTCCGGATCGAACTTATATTTACGAATCTGTTTGATAATTGTTTCGGTCTTGATTTTATGTTTTTTGTATTTCTTTTAATTAAACTGTCACCTTTTATTAAAACTGAGCAAAGAGTAAAGTTGAAGAGGGTTAAAGGCCCTGGTTACATCTGAGAGTTGACGCCCAACTATCGCATGAAATTATGTTTTCAAATAAACTGAACATGATGGAACAACTCCTGAATCCTTATCAGCACTAAAGTTTATCCAATTCCAATGTAAGGTTGCACGTCGAGTGCAACAAAATTTTCAGCTTGCACACGACATTTTGTGTTACATCATAAGATGTTTAATGATTCTGTATTGCATGCAATTGGTGTCATTTTTTGTCTAATACATTTGCATCTTTCTTTGATCGATCGGTTTCAGTATTATTCATCAACACAATCTAAAAAAGAATTTCTACTGAATATGAACTTCATTGCATATTTATATTCAAACTAAACACATAAAATCTCTATCTTTAAGAACAATATATGGTACATCAACATACAAATTAAAAATAAATTTCGTACAAATTTAATGCAATTTGAGTATCTACAACAACATACATAGTAAAAATAAATTCCATACAACTAATTATATATTGTACAACTTATTTACAATTTATCAACAACTTTCATACATTATTTCTATCCAATTATATACAACTACAATATCATACAACTTAAATATAATTTTTATACAAAATTTATATATGATTTGTATATACTTCGTATCTGATTTGTATATATTTTGTTTGTGGTGTGTGTTTCTCTCCCTCTAAAATTTCAATCGAAACTTACTCTCTTAATACATTTTTGATACATATCAATAACTTTATGTAAAAATAATTTATTGATAATTTAAATTCAAATTTTATACAACGATTCATACATTATACAACTATTTTTCAACTTTCATACAACATTCAAATAATATATATATATATATATATATATATTACAATTTACATACAATTATACTACAACTTTACTACAATTTCGTAAGTATATTGTATGTCATGCCGTCTTCTTCTTCTTCTTCGAGTTTCAACCTGAAATTCAGCCAAAATCAAGTCAAATCTTCTCCTTCTTCTTCTTCTTCTTCTTCTTCTTCTTCTTCTTCTTCTTCTTCTTCTTCTTCGCCGTCGTAGAGTTTCAACCTGAAATTTAGCCAAAATCAAGTCACATCTTCACTAAATACCCTCAAAATTGAGATATAAACTCCAAAAAATATTCTCATTTGTTTGGAATTGTTTGCAAAAATACCTAATCCAAACAAATAATAATTTTTAAAAATCTAAATTTGAATTCAAACGTTTAAAGCTTTTTAATGGCTATCAATGGTGGAGAGTCAAACACCTTCAAAATTTATTGATTGACAATCAATTTTAACACCAATTGTGCAACATGAAAGGAAATTGCTAAGTTAAAACTCTATAATAAAACGATTAAAATCTATTGATGAATTCCATTAAAAATATATACAACATGAAAGGATAAAAAATAGAGGACATCAGAGGAAGAAAAAATGGGGAAAGAACACAGAATGAGAGATTGAGAGAGAGAGAGAGAGCATAAGAGAGAGAGAGAAGAAGGGAGAGAGAATAAAGATGTGAAATAACTGATTCCTAATATAAATGGATACTCATTTAATTACTAAGGTGTATATAATTGGTAAATTATATATGTCTATGTAATTAAATTGAAACTTGAGTAGGGAGGGCAATAAAGTTTCAAATAGTGTATAGGAAGGTAAAAATTTCAATTAATAATGCACTCCATAAGTTGACCTTGCAGTATTTTAGCCCGGTTACAAGTTTACAAATGTGTAGCCAAATATCAATAAGCTTCGATCTGATTTTTTTTAAATTTTTTTATTCTCTATATCTTCAGGCGTGAAACATCCATGAATTTCCATTCTCCTTTTTCCTCAGGTTTCTACATACTTATCACAGCTACAAAAATGCAAAACAGACGCGAGAAATCTAAAATCCCATCTCCTTTAATGCTAATCTTGTTAAATTTTTAATATGATTTTGGGAGAAATTTGGAGTGAGTATTATTTGAACTTATTAGAAATAGTCTAAGTAGGTTGTATACAAAGTTTAAAGACATTTGATGAAGATTTGGACTAGGTTTAAACAAGAATTGCAAGTGAAAATCGTACAAAAAATTATCAGAAATGCCTATACATTTTTATACAAAGAGGTACATTAAATATATAATTGTATAAAAGTGTGTAAAGATGTATAAGCACAGTAGTCAAAATGTTGGTGATACACTATGTATATAGGTGTAGCAGTTGAAGAAAAAGAAGAAGAAGAAGAAGAAGAAGAAGAAATGTGAGAAATACACCAAGTACCTGTAAATAATGTATCAACCTTGTATAAAATAATGTATATGAGGTGTTTATATACTGTTATGCATCATTTATACAATATTATGCACTATTATACAAACGAATATCCTATTAATGACGTTTCACGTGTTCTTCTTCTTCATTGGGCATCTTCTGAAATTCAACTCAAGTCTAGCTTAAATCTTCTCTGAATCACTTCAATTTGAATTTTGAACTCCCATTGATGATATCAATCAATTGGAACAACACTCAGTCCGAACAACTAACAAAATCAAAAAATCCAATTTTTGAAATTGAAGCTTCGAACGACATTTAATGGTGACTCCAAAAAAAAAAAATTTTTACGTAGTATTTTTCTTCTAATCTAAATAGTGGTTATCAACTTTGAATCTGGAATGAGAATTGAAGAATAAATATAATGGTAGAGAAATTTTAGGGTGCAAAGTCGTGTACATGAAAAAGAAGAAAAGAAAAATAATAATTAATGGGGTAGGCTAACTGATGAAAAGTAATTTTCAAATTATGTACAACATGAGTCATATCAGGTAAAGGCTTCAAACGTGGGTCATTTTCTGGTGGGGTGTTGGGCCAAGTGACAAGGTAGGTAATTCTCTAAGTTAAAATTTAAAACTATCATTTAAAATTAAGCCTAAAATCTATATCTATATTATATTAAAAACACGAAGGCTCTTAGCGAAATGTCGTTCGCCTTTTTTGCCCTTTATAAATAAATTTCATATTGGATAAAATTATAATTTAATTATTTTCTTAAATTAAAAATCAACTCCAATTTTGGTTATTAAGTTTTTCCTTATTTGAACTATATTAAAAAATCCTATATAATACTAAAAAATTACTTAAAATTTAACTCTTAAAAACAATTACTTAGTAAAACTAGGTTTATTGTTTTTGTCTTTTACCCTAGCGTTTTGTTGCCCCACGAAAGCAAACTATCACATGATTAGCTTTCTAGACGTTGGTGAGTTAGAAAACAAATGTTATTGCAAGTAAAGCCTTTAATTTTCTCGTGCGAAATGTATATTTTAGACGGATAATAATATTAATTTATAATTGAAGGCCTTACATTTTATTATTTTTTAAAGTTTCTAAGGTACGCTCAATTATTTTTATTCTTGTAGTATGCCTTAATTTTTTTTTATTTTCTATATATCTTGCATATACTAATAGAAACACGAGATTTTTATTTAGTTGAGTGACGTTTGTATAGTTTGTTTGTTTTTTCAGTACATTTATTTATCCAATTCAGCTAATTTAATTCAATATTGAGATTAGGTTATTTGATATATTTATTCAGAATAGATTATATCTTTTAGGTGAAGTTAGTTTACTAAAATGTCCTTTAAAAGCTGAAAGACAATCTACCCTTCCTATAAACACTACATATCATATAACAATTTCCTACCAAAAAGTAAATTTACATTCCAATAAATGATAAATATCTATAGAAGTATATTAAATTATTCAATCAAAAATTATATAAGATTTACACCTTATTGAATTCAAAATGTGATGTGCATATATATATATACTATATTATAAGTAGGAGGCCCTCTGAAGTTGAATTACGCAAACACCAATTAAATACTGAATGACCATCTTACCCTTCCAAAAAATAAAGATGAAAACAAAACATTCTGCTAAATGCATCGATAGAGCAAACTGGGAGGATTTGTTTCATCTGCCATCAGTTATTACATGTTGCAGGTGTGAATGTTTTGCTTAATAAATGTCATTAGATGTAATATAGAAATTTCCTTCAAAGAATAGAACTTTTAATTCCACTATTTTTCTCTCCATTTTGACTAGGCGGAAGGTACAAAATATTTATATTCATATTTATTTTTATTCTGGATTTTTGCTTTTTTCCTCCAAATTTTCATGTTTTAACTTGTTTTTAAAACTCTAAAAATGTTTAGCTTCAGTTTTTAGATCAATAACTGTTCATTGTCTAAAACTTATTACGTGCCTTTCATTTTCTCCTACTAAATGAAGAAAACGTTTCAATTATTTAGAAATTAGTAGGTGCCTTTTCGTTTTTTCCTACTAAATGAAAAAAATGATTCATTTTAACTGCAAATTTTCTCAAAAGCAATGCGCTTCACACACCATCACAAAGCTAATGGCATTCACTTTTTTCATGGAACTCATACAGCTTCTTCTTCCTAGCTCCCTCTTTCTGCATTATATAGTAATGTCCCATCAATATATACAAATGTGGCTGGTGCATTTGATGCGAGCAAATTAATTGAAATTTCTTTGTGATAAATTTATTTCATTCTCCAGATATGGTTTCGAGTGCAAAAGAATTAATTTTATAAAAGCAATTTACAAAGAAAATACTATATGTTGGGCACTAAATGGTTCACAAAATATATCGATAACGAATTATACATATAGCCTCCATGATGATTACTGTAGAATTTGTTGGTATCATAAGATGGTGTAGTGATATATATGTTAAATAGGATCAGTATGATATTTTTTCTGATTTTTTATAGTAGAATACAAAGAATGTGATATTGCGACGTCGGATGCACTAATCTTCGTTCGTTGTTTTTCAATTAGATGTGATTCTTAGCTTATGTAAATAGAATTATTTCTACTTTGTTAGGAATGAAGTGCAAAGTGATATGTTTTTTGAGTCTAAATTTATATGATTCTCTGTTTTCGTCATTATTTTTTAATATTGAACAACTCCTACCTTATTATATTTCTTTACTTCCATTTATTAGTATATTTTTTTGGTTGAGCTTCATATATAAGCTGGTGTCGTCCTTTATTTATTTTTTACTTTTTTATGTCCTTAAGGGTTGCACTATGCAACTAAAGTAAAAAAATAAAAATCTTTCTTATTTGACAAGGTATTAAATTTTGAAAGGAAAAGTGAATAAAATTGCTGGGAATGTAGTTGTTCATAGTCTCATATAAAGAAGTTGGCATTGGAATGAATTTAAAGGGCAGTCTTTTTAGCTATTTTCATCCCTTCTACAATTGTTAGCATCACAATAAACTTATGCAAGCACACTAATTGTTTATGTAATTTAGTTTCTTTTTGAAACTCCAGACAAATATTTCTAAATATTTGTTCTCCTAAAATTCATTATTGTTTATACAAATATTTAGTAGTCTCCTAACAAGCAAGGTAATTTATAATGTGGCACTGATTATTACAACAATTCATGATTGACATGTACATTAAAACAAAAATAATTAGGCTTACATAATTTAGAAAGAGAATATGGTAAGTTTTATTATTACGATTTTACATTTGCATGTGATGACAATTATTTCTTAACTTCTTTATACTTGGATCTCTTTATTTTTTACTAAAGGATTTCTTTTTCTCAACTTATTTATGAGTGATGGAAATATATAATTGCAAGAAGCGGAAAGTTGGGAATCCCTAGAAAATTGGAAAAGAAGATTAATGGAGATTTGAAAGCATGAAAATGGAAGTAAAGTTTATAAATTTATGGACTAACTCTAGGAAAGAGGGGAAAGATGAATGAACAAATAGAAAATAGAAAATAGAAGATAGAGAGAGAAGTAATGAATTTTCTGTTTAGGTGACGGAGAATTTGATAGAGAGATTACGAAATAGAAAAAGAAAAAAAAAAGAGAATATTGAAAGAAAGTAATCAAAAGCAATATTTCTATCATTAATGTATATGTATTGATGCATGCTATTTATTATAAGGCTACAAATAAATACAATATACGAGGGCTGCAACGAGCTAGGGAGTCAAAGCTATAATTTCCTTGAGAACTAATTTTTTATAGAGAGGTGATGTGACACCTCTCCTATGCCAGATAATATATTTATCTTTTCTCTCTTCTTTATAAACCTTTTATCCTTATTTTTTTAATTGGAGGTTAATCTTATTTCTACCTTATTTATTGTATTTTGTTAAATATAAATAACATTATTTAATTCACCGTCTATAAGAAATCCTTTGATTAATTTGTTATTCAAAAACATATTTTAATAATCTCGAATGATCATTCAAAATCTATAAAAATAATTTGCACGTGTCCAAAGACTAGTTAGTAAGATACGTCTAATGGCTAAAGCTATGAATAAATTTAATTTAACTGCAGTCATTTATGTTATAATTAAATTGAACTTTGGAGGACCAAAGCGGGTTGCACAGAGTATATTGTCAAGAAAATCTTTAGCAAGTTAAAGATGAAGTACAAAACAATAATATGAACTAATTTATGTAGTTCTATTGCTATTTTATGTATTAAGTTATTTGTAGTTAAGTATCTCCTCTTTCTTTCATGTTATATCTTGTATTTATTTTTTGAAGCATAGAACTATTTTGACTCCATTGCCTGCTGGAAGTACATATCTACCAAGGACTGAAAGTAAAAAAATAGTCCTTATAATTTAATATTATTGGAGAGCATTTCTATAGATAAGCTTGAAAGAAATTATCACATTTAGTACAAAAAATTGACCAGATTTAATTCCCGAACAAGATTGGAATTTCATGAGTGAAGAGCATAGTAAAATGTCCAAATAAGTGATATTATATTTTTTAATTATTAAAAGTCAAAGCGTTAATAATTTTACAGAATTAACTCCTGGAATTTGTTTGTTACATAAATATAATTTAGAGCTCTATATTTAAATTCTGGCCGAACTTTTCACTACTATTCCCAATTATAAAGAAATAAATAAGACTCTAATTTTGTTAAAAGAACACATCAGTTCTCTCAAAATAATTTCGAATATGTTTATGATTTGCAATAATATAACACAATGCCGATCTCAAAAGTTGAACATAATTTTTTGCTGAGACATGATTTCTCACGTGAGCAGCTAGATATTATACTCATTAGAAAAATATTAATGTCTGATAACAAAATCTTTAATCGTGACACAACGGTCAAAGAGACAGAAGGGAATATACACCAAAAATATTATTTATAAATAGGTGTTAGGCGAGATACAACATAACATACTTGTATCTCATATAATAAAATATTTACATTTACACAATATAGGTAACATATTTTACGCGGTACACACGTGCAACACACGTTATATTAAAAACATGAAGGCCCTTAACCAAATGACATTCGCCTTTTTTACCATTTAAAAATAGAGTTTACATTGAATAAAATAGTAATTTAGTTATTTTTCTAATATGTAGGAATGCTCATTTAATTATTTTTCTTATATGTAGGAATACTCATTTAATTATTTTCCTAATATTTCGGACTACAAAATTAATTAAATTTTATATATTACATTCTTCCTTTTTTGGATTACATAGAAAAATTTAATATTTAGAACTTCAAAAATATTAACATTTTATTTTATATAAGCTTTTACACTTAAATTATATATAAATGGCAAGAAAGGGAAAGAAATAAAAATATTAACCAAATAGGATGCAACCACTTGGTATTTAGAAGTTATCCCTTTGGACAAATACCAAGAATCAATCAAAAAAGAAAGAGGACGTGCGACGTTCTTGGAAGATGACGGAGTAACTTTTTTTATGTTTTGATTTAGGTGAAACTCTTTTATATACTAAAATACTTTAAAATATACAAAACTATTTCCACTCATTTGACTTTCTTACAATTTGACAAAAAAAAATTTATTCGATAAAATATAATTATAATCGAATATTTAAAATTTGATATGAACTAATATTAAGAATTTAAATTAATAAAATATAATCTATATATTTTATTGCTATAAATAATTAAGTATTTGGAATAGCTAATTAGCAAAAAAAATTAATTTTATTATTTTTCAGATTCATCATACTAGTAAAGCTATCTTTAGCTTGACAAAATTCCTTGCTTAAATAGATATATTTCAAAAAAAGGTCACCGATGATGAAAGAAATTAGAAAATAAAGTCGAATCAATTATAATATAATATTAAAAATTAACTTGGTTAAAATTCAAAATAGAAGAAAGAAGAATGAAATAACAAGTATTCAAAATATGTTGATATTTATTATTATTTTTATTTTTCATCTATTCCAATATTGGTTGTAAAATACACATTCAATATCAGTTAGTTTTAGACCCTACATTGTTACTTAATTATTCATTTTTTTCCTATAACTATATGACCTAGCAGTTCATTCCAATAGCTCTAAAATAAAGATACAATTTTTTAAATTAGTATTAATTTGATGATTGTTTGAAGAGTTATAATAAAAGTATATAACGATTTCGATTATGTTAAATTTAATATATGTCACAAAAATGACTACAATATTTGTAAGCTTACCCCAAAGGATATGTCCTTCAAATTAATATAAAATATATATGCTCAAATTTTTTACGTGTGAACCAGTTTCTTGTAAAAACTATATGACGACCCTCTTTATTTCAAATCTCTAAAAAAATATAATTATTTTTATTTATGGCCTTTTGAAGAATCATAATAAAAATATATAATAAATATCGAAATTTAATTACCTAAAAACAGATATATCAATTATTTTTGATTCAATATCATGTTACATGAATTACTACAATTTTCGTAAGATTTTTTCAAAAGATATGCCCTTCAAATGAGAAACGTGTTCTCCAATCGAAATGTGTATTGATCATTTTACCTTTTAAAGATAAATTGTAGAATTGTTATAAAACTAATTATTTTCAAATATAACGACAAATGAAGTTAATCAATATTCGAATTATTTAAATACTAATTCCACTTGAATAATGATATATCAAAACTAAATATACTCTTTCAACTATAATTCTAAGTCATTCTCCGATGTATTTTACTAACTTACTCTAGTATGTCTTTTCTCATTTTCATGGCACTTTGATTTTGTGTTCATATGAAATTCATAGATTATTAGTTGTTTGCTATATGTGTGAAGTTATATCCACTATTTATGCTTTCAATGACTATGCGTACTACTGAAACTGAAAAGGAAGCACGCTAACTTTATTTATTAAAAAAGTGGCATAAATTTTAAGTTGAATTATTAACTGATGATTGAGGATTTTTATGAGGCATTTTTTTCTTATTGAGTTAGTTATATGTACAATGTAAATATTAATCAGTATTGTTAGGAACTTATATTTTTATTTCATAACTCAAGCGCTCGTTGAGATAGGAATCGCGCGTACCCTAAATAATTTTTTTAATATATTGAACGTAGAATTCTTATTGGATAAAATTATAATTACAATTAAATATTTAAAACTTGGGATGAGCTATTATTAAGATTTAAATCAACAACAAAAAAATCTCTTTAACGTTAAGGACAATCCTAATTAACCAAAAAAGTTTTGATTTGACTAATTTGCAAAAAATTCAATTCATTCTTTTCGAAGTTTATAATAAAATAGATTATAGTATAATAGTAAGAGTCAAACTGTTAAAAATGCAACGTTAAATATAATAAGAATGAAACATTAGAAGATAAAATATATTCTAAGTTAGTTGCCATTAGTTACTTTTCTTTCTGGTATGCGTTCAAATAAATGACAACTCCCTATATTTTTCTTTGTACAAAGTTACTTATTTTAAAATATTAACT
Organism: Nicotiana paniculata; assembly: GCA_005239505.1. Classification (NCBI taxonomy): domain Eukaryota; kingdom Viridiplantae; phylum Streptophyta; class Magnoliopsida; order Solanales; family Solanaceae; genus Nicotiana; species Nicotiana paniculata. The sequence goes on from ML332182.1 coordinate 28,693, forward strand.
TAATGTAGATATTTTAAAACTTAGCATTTAATAATTTGATTTACATGTTCTTCGTATACACATACTTTACTGATTGAGCGTAACCGCACGTGCAACACATCTACACTAAAGCTAGTACCTTTTAAAAAACGAGGTCCTAAAAATGCAATTTCCTTCTTTACTTTCCAACCCCCTCCCCTTTTGTTGCCACTCTATTAACTGTATTACCCGTATTGAACCTTTTCAGTTTTCAAGACCCCACACAAAAAAATGGAGCAAAAGTTGCTCCAATTTTTACAGAAATGCAAAACTAGTAAACAATTGAAAGAGACTCATCTTCAAATTATTGTAAATAGCCTCATGAATAGCAACTTTATAGTGCCAAAGCTTATGTCTTTATCCTCAAACCTTATTTCACTTGATTATACACTCAACTTTTTTAGAACATTACAAAATCCAAGTCTTATTGTCTGCAATACTTTGATTGAATGCTTCATAGGAAAGACACTGAAATATGCATTATATACTTATAATAACATGAGGATATCAAATATTACACCTAATAGTTTTACATTTACTTTTCTCTTGAGGTGTTTTGAGTCTTTTGAATCTTTAGAAGCTGGCCAAGTAGTGCATGGTCACATTGTGAAGTTGGGTTTTGAGTCTAGTGTGTTTGTTAAGAATACCCTTATGGATTTATATGCTAAATGTGGTGGGAATTTAGGCTCAGCTCGGAAGGTGTTTGATGAAATGCCTGATAGGGATGTCGTTTCGTGGAACACGATGATTGGTGGATATATGATTCATGGTGATCAAGAACGTGCCCTTTGTTTATTTGAGGCTATGCCCGAGAGGAATGTTGTTACGTGGAATTCGGTTATTGCTGGGCTACTGAAGGCAGGGAACATGGAGCTGGCTTGTTCTTTTTTTAAGCGTATGCCAGAGAAAAATGATGTTTCCTGGAACACAATGATTTCTGGATGTGTAAAGTTAAGTGACATAGAAGCTGCTAGCGCTGTTTTTGATGAGATGCCGGAGAAAAGTGTAATCTCTTGGACTGCAATGGTGTCAGGATATGCTACAATTGGTGATCTTCAATCAGCAAGAAAGATGTTTGACCGAATACCAGCAAAAAATGTGGTTTCATGGAATGCCTTGATTGCTGGATATGTAAATAACCATATGTTTGATGAAGCTCTTTCAGTGTTTCAGCATATGTTGTTCGATGGGAATTGCAAACCCAATCAGACCACTTTGATTAGTATACTCTCAGCTTGTTCACATTTGGGATCTCATGGGCATGGAAAATGGATTGATTCTTTTATAAGAAAGAACAAATTTGACTTATCAGTCCCACTAGGAAATGCTTTAATTGATACATTTGCAAAATGTGGAGATCTGGAAAATGCAAAAGCAGTTTTCTTAAGGATGGCTCAGAGATGCATAATTACTTGGACTACAATGATATCAGGATTAGCAGTGAATGGGCACTGCAGAGACGCCCTAGAACTCTATGAAAAGATGTGCTTGGAAGGAGTAGAGCCGGATGATGTTGTATTTATTGCTGTTCTGTCAGCTTGCACTCACGGTGGGCTGCTGGAAGAAGGGAAAAGGGTATTTGACCAGATGGTGAATAAGTTTGGCATTAAACCACGGATTGATCATTATGGATGCATGGTTGATCTTCTTGGCCGAGCTGGAAAGTTTGAAGAAGCACTGAGTTTCATTAAGAGCATGCATTTGGAGCCTAGCACCGTCATTTGGGCCACTTTACTTTCTGCTTGTAAAATTCATGGAAATGGGGAATTGTTAGAGTCCTTAACCCGGAGGATCCTGGAGCAAGAGCCTGACAACCCAAGTTATTTGACATTGATAATGAACTTAAGCTCTTCTATTGGGCGGTGGCAGGATTCCTTGAACTTCCGTATAGCTGCTAGAGACAAGGGAATAGAAAAAATTCCTGGTTGTAGCTCCATCCAAATAGGAAATAGTGTCCATGAGTTCTTAGCTAAAGATACAAAGCACTCACAAAGGAAGGAAATCTATAGAGTTTTAGGGTGTTTAAATGGACACTTAAAATTATGTGAGGTCGAATGAAATTTGATGCCCATGGTTTCTTAAAGATTCTAGCAATAGCAAGATTTTTCTATAATATCCATTTCTTGACAGCTACTTGAATATGCATGGTTCTGAAGCCTGTACAGAAATGAGTTAAGTGAGAGCTTAAAGATTATAGTTCGCGATCAAGTTGAGTTTCAATTTTCTTCGTGGGCTTAACAAAGTGGCACCAAGCTTGTCCAAATTATGTTTTATGGAGCGTTTTGGACCAGGCACCTATTGATATAACACAGTCCATTCCCTGTTGGATCTGTGATTAAAAATAATTATGCAGAGTTTTGCTGAAAATTTCGTCAAAAAGCCGAATCTTCTGAAGAAATGTGGATGGGAGCATTCAGTGCAAAGCTCTCGTTGGCTAATAAAATTATGGTACACATCTTCTCATTGGTTGTTCGTTGCATGGATCAATTTCTTTGTCTGTTGTTCTTTCCCACCTAAATTTTTAATATCAATTAAGTTTTTATGAAATTCATTGTCATAGATCATAATCTTGTCAAATATTACAACTAGCTGATGCCGTTGCACCTTACTGTTCCAGATTGTTTCTTCATGGTTAATTTAGCTTATTTACAGTGTAACATTAATAATGATCTATTTATTCTATAAGGTAAATATAATCATATTTGAAATATATTAAAAAACTTAAAGGAATTAAAATGCAGTATCTAGACTGAGCAGAAAGGTCTCAATTTCGGATTTCTTCTATACCATGCAACTCTCATGCTAGTTAGAGAAAATACTGATTAATTCAGTTCCCTCAAGTTCTCAATTCATCAAGCCTTGAATTGTCATTCTTCCTTTAGCTCAAATACTTCTTGAACCAAGCAAAACTAGGCCAAACAGACAGCACTTAAACTAACGTTAATCAGACCTTACTCATGTTTATAGTATTTAAACTCTAAGTTAGCCATACTGGGAATATCCCCAGATAAGGCTTAGATGTTTATTCTTACAATTCTTCAAAGATTTCATCATAAAAGCCAAAATTCACCTCAACATTGTAGAAATCCTTAATATCGTTCTGCTGGTGCACTCCACAATACTAAATTGCAGTACCTAGAGGGTGTTTGAAGCCTTAACCTTCATTTACCATGTAGCAGTAGGGGGCTGCTCTAGCATTAAGTTTGCTAGTTTTTGTCTCAACCATGTTCTAAATACTATCTGAGACTTGTTCGGGTGAGGCGCAATACAAGTTGGGGCAACTAATGAGCAATCTACTCAAGACATCTCGAAATAAGTAGTCACTTGCAATTCCTAAGAGCATGGTGTTTGTACCTGAATGTGACAACAAGGTACGATAGCCAAATCCTATGCACGGATGTCACTTGGTAACAAGTGGTCTTATCAACGTTAATTGACATCCTATGCAAGTACTTTGAGATTGCTTCATATTAATTACCTTTTTTCTTCATATTTCTTTTATTTACGTTGCTTCGGCTATCTTTCAAGATCCTCTGTAATTTGAATGAGTAGACTCTGATTGGTCTGGTGAGCTAGTGTCGGGATTAATGTGTCAAGTGTCTTTACAGATGACACATTAGTTTGTATAACATGATTCAGTCCTTTTCTATATATGCTATGTCTTAAAAGTTGATTTAAACAGGAAATCATATGAAAATTGATAAATTTATTTAAATTCATGAAAGTATTGTGCTTAAAGATATCGAGAACTTAGAAACAAAAACAAATATTTAATACGAGATTAAAAAATTAAGTTATTTGAACTTGTGCTGTTATGTGGATCCAAAAACCCAATTTGTTTAACGATGATTGGGAGACATCAGTGGCCATGGTGGAGGTGAACTTTTGACCTATATTCGTAAGCCATGATAGAATTTTTAACTCGCATTTGTCTTTTCAAGAAGCACTAATGCTTTTGAAAAGATTAGAGTATTTGATTAAAGATGATTTGCTTGTAGTCCTAGAGAAGAATAATCACTTTGTATTTCTTCTACTTTCCTCATCTTTTTTTCTTTATTCCCTCCTTATTGTGATCCAATCCTAATGGTTCCAGCAACTTAGTTCATCTTATTCATTCGTTTCATTCACCTTCACTTGCCCGTTTGTTCTTATTCAAACTAATTAGAGATTACAACATTTTTCCTCCTGGAAATATTCCTGAATCAAATTAACAAGTGGTCCTAATATAACTTTGTTCTCCTTCCACAAAGGTACTCTAGGCCCTGCAAATGAATTAAACATTAAACCAAAAAGAAGGGACTCCACGTAAAAGAGAGGATAGTGGTGCATGGAATACAGAGTGGAATCTTTTTCTTTTTTTACTGAAGAAAGCAAAAATTATTGGTAATATTTAATACAATTTCCATTAGTGGGTATCTTTTTGTTCTTAGAATATCTTAATGTGGATGCTTTTTCGTCTTTATGACGAAGTTCTATTAGAATAGTTTTCAGTACTTCTGATTTTGCTCAACTTTAAGTGGAAGATAAGGTTGAGTGTAATAAATATTAACCGCCAATAAATCTCCTTTCTTTATTTCTTACATGCTCTCTGAATCCAGAGATGTTGAAGAGGCAAAAGAGAGGTGAGGCTTTGAGCGATTAATTAAAGGCAATCTCTTTTTTCCCCCTAAATAGAAAAAGTTAGTGATTATACATTTACAGTTAAAAAAAGAAGCAAGATTTCCACTCATGTGCATATGAGAACCTTATTTTATCAAATCTCATGGCATACGAGAACCTTCTATAATGAAATACCCATATCTGGAAAAGTAGTTTTCCTTTTTGAAAAATAGTTATAAGATGACAAAAGTTATTTATCTCATTGTTTTATGGATTTTTTCCTTCAAGATACACTATCTATGAACTTGTAGAAAAATGACTATTTCTGTTATATGATAAATTCCTAGATGATTATTATTGTACCGCTCCACCTATACTCACCCTCTTCAACTTTACTATCCATGGCCAACGAAATTCAACAATAATTTGAGAAAACCTTGGGTGGATTGAGCCCCTATTAAAGCAAACTCTTCTGTTCTTCTTCCCCTTGACTTGGGTTTCACTCAAAGTTGCTTTGAAATATTGGGCTCCCGATGACTTGTAAATTTAACATAAGACTCAAGTAATTATAAGTTGAGTTCATAATGAATTAACATTATGGTTGAAAGAAGCGATTGAAAACGTCTACAGGTGAGTGTTTTTACAGATTTTAAATCAAATTGGATTTGACACAAGACTTTAGCATCGTGGTTTGTGAATCCTATCATATTATATTTTTTTGGTAATTAACTGAACTTTTATTAATTACCACCTATAAACTTTACAAAGCCATAGCCAAGCTCACACAGCTTGCTATCTATAGAAAGAAGACAAAACAGAATACATATCCAAACTATTCCATAAGCTACTACCTAGAACTAAACTTGTCTAACAGTAGTCTAATTCTAGGAGCAGCTCGTACACAGCAGCTATATGCAATCTCCTTTGCATTTTGATCACATCCTCTTCTTCTCGAATAATCTTTGGTTTCTCTCCATCCAAACTGCATAAACACTCTCAGCATATACCATCCCCAATATTTGAGCAGTCTTTGACTTGCCTATGGCGTTTCTGATGGCCCAAGCTAAATACTGTGCCCAGGTTCCCCCCCTGCATGGGATCTCGTTGTATCCATCGCATAAGCTCCTTCCAAAATTGTTTTGTATAGTCACATTGTACAAATAAGTGATCTCTCAACTCATTACAGTTTTGGCATAGAACACAACATCAGTCCACTTGTAATCCCCATCAAAGCAAACGATCAGTTGTTAACAATTTCCCTTGTAACTGCAGCCACATAACAAATCTGGCCTTTGGTCTTGCATCATTGTTGAACACTAATCATTTCCATGGCACTCTGGTATAATCTCCCAATAGCTGGCATATATATGCTCCTGATTGCACTTTTACCAGGGGTGGAGTTGTATTGAATCTGCTGTGAGTTCCCAGCAGCCTGCAAAATCCTATCATAGTAGTTAAAATTTATTAGTTTCATGGGTTGTTAACCCCTTAGCTGTATATTGTCTTATAGATTCATTAAAGAGTCGATTGAGTTGATCAGATTGGAGTTAAATTGAGCAAATAGTATAACATAATGTGAGTGGTAACTTAACGCATAACTAGCTTGGCATTTTTCTATATTGAATTAAACATAAGCTTGTGATAGTTGGATTTGAGAACTTCAATAATGTAAGTGTTCATGACCTTAATTGCCATGTTTTTTACAAAGTATGCATTCTTGTGGGCAAGTTTTTGAGATAAAATGACAAGATTTTTGGTATAGGTCAATCATATTTGAGTATATGAATATGATAATTGCACATGAAAGCTGTACTAGTACTTTGTGCTGTTCCAAACTAACTGGAAATAGCAATTCACAAAGTGCTGCTTGAACTTGGACTATTCCTATTTTTTTTTTGTCAAATCTTTTTATTTCTTCCATAATATAAGTGTAGAAAATTAATGCTGAAGGAAAAAGTAAAAATATATAACAGCAAAGGAAAAGCTAAAGTTCAAAGTAAGTTTTCAAGTCCAAACATTTAGATCACATATATAAGTGAAAGATATAGTGGTAAAATATTATGTGAAAAAATCATGATAAGGAGCGTTTACCCTTTAATGGAAGAATGGACGCGTATGTATTCTTCGGACCAGTGAATTACGAATTTCAAATGGTTATTGAAAAGGACCGAATCTCCCATACTATTGCTACTGCAAATCATGAAAGTAAAAGACAAATTAGCCCTTTTTGGGTCTACATTAGACATATATAAACTCAGAAACCACTTGCTAGCCCTGCATCATTTGCTCATTTCCAGTTTTGTAGCTTGAAGAGAGATGAGAGACATCAAAATTCTCCACACTACTTTCGGAATTTTAGGTGGGATTATTCATTGTCCATGCATCTTCTTGTGCTTAGTCCTACTTTTTTCTTGATATTGATTATTATACTCTATTCCTTCTTTTACATTTTTCCCTGGAATAGGAGATGTTTTTGGTGTATTACTCTTCATGGCCCCCATGTAAGAATTCTTCAAAATTTTTGTTCTTTTTTATTTTTACGTGTGTGTGTGCTATTTTTGTCTTCTTTTTTGTTTTTTTTTCCTCATCAAAGCTAAAAGTGACTAAATGATCAAATTTTGACACTACATACAGGATTACATTCAAAAGGATTATTAGGAAGAAATCAACAGAACAGTTCTCTAGCATGCCTTATCTAATAAGTCTGCTCCAATGCTTGCTCTCAGCCTGGTAAGTTTCTTTAAGTAGCTCCATTGTAACTTGAAAACCATTAGTGTTCCTATTAATACTCTGTGTAAAATAAGTTTAGCATTGTTTTTCCATTTTTCTTTGAGAAGTTATTGAGTTTAATTTAGGAATCCGACTTTTGGTGATTCAAACAGGTACAGTTTACCTTTTGTGTCACCAAACAACCTGCTGGTAACTGTCATCAGTGCCATAGGCATTGGCCTGGAGGCAACCTACGTGCTTATTTTCCTCATATTTTCCCCCAAGAAAGGGAAGGCCAAGATCTGTGGATACCTCTTTGTGGTCCTTTCTATCTTCTCAAGTCTGGCCTTGGTTTCCATGTTGGCATTTCATGGCAATAAAAGGAAGCTCTTTTGTGGCTTTGCTTTTGCAGCTGCTTGTATTATGATGTATGGTTCTCCTCTCTCTGTAATGGTAAGTACTCTTTCTTTTACACATGCATGTTACGTCCTCCGTCCCATTTTATGTGAAGGTGTTTGACTAGGTATGAAATCTAATAAATTAAAGGACGCTTTTGATATGTTAGCCAAATATATGCAAAGTACCAAACATATCTTTTTAAATGAATAATGGTGAGAGTTTCACATCTCTTCATTTTCTCTACCCTTAAACAATGAACTTTTATATCAAGTGTGTCCCGACTAGTCATGTTATTAATGGTAAAATAAAGATACTTAGACTAAGCTATCATTTGGACATAAATTTGGTTGAAACTTGAAAAGAGAATTTTTGAAGTTGTGTTGAAAAATAATTTTTGGAAGTTAGAAGTTGTGTTGGGACATGCATTTTACTTGAAAAAGTGTTGAAGTTTTGTGAGTGGAAGAAAAAGTTTCGCCCAAAAACTGGCCCAAACAAGTTTGTGGAACTTGATCAAATTCCTTTTTTAAAACTGATCAAATTCCATGTACAAACAATATTTTCAATTATTTTTTTTTGAAAAAAATAGTCAAAATCTATGTCCAAACGGGAGGTAAATAGTTCCAAAAAAAAGATGTCATAAACTAAAAATAAAAGTGTATCCCATAAAATGGAAGAAAGAATACTAAGTAATTATACTCAATAGGGTACTAGAACTCTAGAAGTAGGAAAATTTTATGTTTGTCATCCTTCATGATCTGTTCTTTTTAAGTTCGTGTGCTTGGGCATTTTCTTCACCTTTAGATGTAGGTTGTCTTATTTACTGATTGGTCATTTTGTTGTGGACAGCAGTGCGGGCTCAAGGCCAAAGCTACTAAGGCAAAGGCCTTAGAGTTAGGCCCCTAAAATTTTGGCCCCCCTTTTTTATTGGTAGGTGATATGACTAGTTTTCTGTAAAATTATTTAATATCTTAAGGTAAAAATTAGTTTAAGATTTTTATAAAAAATGGGTAAGAGAGCTTTTTAGCCATGTGATTGATTAGCGGTGGCACATCGCCTTCGAGCTACGAATTTAACTGAACTCTGCACTTCTTACATGGAACATAGATGCATATGTGAAAAATAAGAAATATTAGATTCTGAACCCATCAAATTTAAATTCAAGATCCACATATGTTGATTGGCTATATTGTAAATTGAAAAAATGTTTGATAAAAAATTTATTAATAGCTTTTAGAGATTAGTTAGAAAAATAAATCTGAATAAAAATATATATGAAAAAATTTTTCAAGAAAAAATTTAAGGCCTCTTAATAAAATTTTGCCTTAGGCCACCGAATTTGTTAAGCCGCCCCGTGGACACAGGTTACAAGAGGTATTTTTGTTTAAAATATATATTTACGTGTTTGCCAGTTGTAGGCATTTTATTCACCTTTTGTCATTAGTTGAGTAATTTATATATATCAGTCTATTTGTCATTCTCTGGTAACTATATCACTGATTTTATTACACGTCTTTACAATATTTGAATTTGAAAACATACTTAATTGTTACTATAAAATACTTCTAAAATTGAGCACTGAATATTTGTGCATGGTCGCTGATAGTGGAGCTGGTTGGTGGTGGTAGTGGTAAAGAGTCACCTTCATAATTCATTAAGTGAACGCGTTAATGATTTGTAATTATGTACATGATCCCATTGAATTTGATAAGTTTAGAGAAAATAAGTGTATTGTTAAAAAAAAGAAACAAATACACTTAAATGAGTTGAGGTCTGAAATATCATTCAGATTTAAACTCCCATTTAGTGGAGACAAGCATTGCCTAAATGACCACTGAGAAAGTTTCCAAAAAATTGCCTCTTCAACTTGCGATTCTCAATCGCCCTATGTACTACAAACGAATTTTATATCACATCCTCCAAAATATAAATGTATAGTTCAGTCTCCCGAATCCTACTTTGCAGTATTTGACACTAACACTAAAATCATTTATTAGGACCGAAAAAGCAGGTGTCAGACGGGAGCTAGTAAAGCAAACTTTAAACGAGAGTAAAAGAAAAATATATCAAAAGAGACACATACATTTAACGTGGTTCGGTCAATTGACCTACGATCACGGACGGAGATGAGCAATCCACTATATAAAAGAGAGCACAAAATATCGAGAGAACAACTTCACGAAGAGGCAAACACAAGTGACACACTAACACTTGCCTTATGAAGTTCTCCCCCTAAACACGACTCTCAAACCCCATGTGGCTACATTGTAAATGCTACTGAATAAGAAGGAAGGATCCTCAATTTATAGAAGTCCAAATCTTTTCCTACATGAAACAGGACTAGCCAAACATAGAAGAATTATAATTTCCTTCTACAAAAAGAAAAATCCAACTATAATAAATATATTGTCTTTTCTATCAAGAAATATAAAAACGAAAATATGGTAAGAGAATCAGGACAACAACATTATCCATGACTAATAATCATTATTTTCTTTCATTCCTCGTCTCTCCCTTGGCAGAGGCTGGTGATCAGATCTAAAAGCGTGGAGTACATGCCGTTCTTCTTGTCTCTATTTGTTTTCATCAACAGTACTTCATGGTTAATCTTCGCCCTGCTTGGAAAGGACCCTTTCATTTTTGTAAGTAGCTTTTATTTTATTCAGTAACTTCTACTTAGGTCATTTCATGACCAGAATTTACAAATCTTGAGATTAAATGTCAGAAAAGTGTTGTTTTATAGGTACCAAATGCTGTCGGAACTATATTAGGAGCAGTACAGTTGATTTTATATGCAGTTTATCGTGATAAAAAAGGAGAAGTCAAGAAAAACGAAATTAATGAATCAGTAGATCAGATGAGGACTGGGAAACTCCAAGACGAGAAGATAGTTGACATCCAAAATGAGAATGCAAATCCATAACATTCATTCAGTATTATCCTGTCTTAACTCTGTTTCGATCAAAAGTTATGGTCACTTGTCTAATGTCAAATGAAAAAGGAGTTAGGTTCAAAAGTATAGAGAAAATTCAATCATTGTGTAATCTTTTCTTTTTAACTTTTTAGCAGCTTTTAGTTTTTCTATTTTTTTCTAATTTTCTTGTCAAACTTCGCATATGCATTGTTTGGAACAAGGTACAAAACCATCTCAAATTTCGATCTATGGATATAGTAATTAGGTAAAAATTACGCGGGGTACGCTATTTGGTCGCCCTCATTTAACCTATACCTGCTATTTTAAAAACTTTTAACTTGTACCAACTTTTTAAATAACTTCAGCTACCCTTTCCCTCGCTAAGCTGAAGTTCGCCAGTTATAAAGACAAAAGTTCAGCATACGGGGCTGAAGTTCCCCAATTACAAAGACAAAACTTCAGCTCTAGAGCTGAAGTTTCCCAGTTACAAACTTCAACTCTAGAGCTGAAGTTCCCAAGTTATAAAGACAACAACTTCAGCATACGGGGCTGGAGTTCCCCAGTTTCAAAGAAAAAACTTCAGCTCGAGAACTTCAGCTCTAGAGCTGAAGTTTTGTCTTTGTAAACTGGGGAACTTCAGCCTCTTATGTTAAAGTTGTTGTCTTTATAACTTGGGAACTTCATCCCCGTATGCTGAAGTTCCCCATTTACAAAAGACAAAATTTCAGCTCGTATGCTGAAGTTCGCAAGCTACTTCATGCCCGTCTACTAAAATGCTGAAGTTTTGCGTGATTGCCTTTGCTACTTCAGCCCCGCATACTGAAGTTATGCGCAAAAGCGGGTATGAATGTAATTTTTTTTACAAAGCGGGTATAAGTTAAAATATGATACAAAAAATAGGTACGGATGCAAAAGCCCCGGTAATTAGAGATACGCAATTCTGAAGTCTAAGCAAATGGCAGCTAATTGTTTCATTCCTGTAGGAAAGGATTAGACAGTATACTATTGTGGATGACAATGCAGCTTAGCTTTATGCTTGCTTGGTCAGTTCTCCACATTAATTATTTTGGCATATGCTCTTCTCCTGAATGTGCTTTTGATTTTAGCTAAGCTTTTGGTCATTGGCCGACCTAACTTTAGTGATGAAAACATATGTAGTGCCTGAATTAGCTTATAGTTGGTTGCTCAGATATTCATCTGACCAATCGAATTATAAACTTTATGGTTCTTTGATTCTCGAGATTTTCTCCTTACCCTAAACCAAACAATTTAGCTTTAACAATCATAAAAAATTGAAGTAAAATTATGTATTACCTAGTGATAGTTAAATGTGTCCATTTATATAAAAGATACATGTCTTGTATTTATTGATTTGTTGTAAATATTGATTCAATTCTTTTGGTTTGTTTTAAAAATATTTCTAGATGTATAGTCTTTTAACTTAATTAGATTTTGTATGACACTCCTTGAGCTCATTCATCTAATCATTTCTTGTTCTTGTTGAATGATTTTATTAATGAGTGAAATATTGTTTTTTTTTTTTTTGCTTTGATTTACACATAATTTGCCATGAGCAAGAAACTTTTTTCTTTTAGAGGAAGTGTTGGATAACGACAGATGCTTTCATCGTCATGTGGTTTAGAGACACTAATTATCGCAAGCACACAAAAAAATAAAAAATAAAGAGAATCGCTAGAACAATAACAAAACAAAGTACCCATCAGGTGATGCAGTGTCAAATTGTCATAATTTGAATCCTGAAGATTATGTTTTGTAGATCTTTTCAATTCCACTGCGAGTGCTAATTTCCTTTTTTTTTAATTTTATAATACCATATCCATGATTTAATTCTCATATTTTTGTGCATTGGCTTTTTATTACTACTTTGGTGAGCTCGTGTTTTGAGTAAATTTTCAGCTTTTCACTAAAATAATTAGATACATTTACTCGGCATCTGAGTTGTTCTTACTCAATAAATGTAAAGAAAAGCCAAAATATTGTGTAGAAATATATGGATGAGGCTTTAGCTATAAAAGCTCTTATTGCTGGAAAATATACCTTTCGTAGAATATTCTTTACTCACTATATTGTCATTGTTTCCGACAAGGATAGCACTTACGTTTTGTTCCATTTTTTTCGGTTTAAAGTTATATAAGTAAATGTCATGGTGGAATTCAGTGTCATAAAATGAAAACCATAATATTGTCAAAGATAACAATTAGCTTACGTTTTTGCGTATCAAGAATGCTCCAGTTTGTTTCCTTGGATGCTTAATCTTGTCAATCTACGCTATAAGATAACGACTGATCAATTTGTTCTATAATTAAGGGTTATATATATTTATAGCATTAAAATATGTGAAACTTAATGGGATAGCTCAATTAAAGATATCATTATATGCAATAGGAAAATATATGACAAAGTAAACAACAACTTCTATAGAACGATAGTAAAATTATAAGATCAACAACAGTTGTATGTATATACGAGTAAATATAGCGGGCATTTAAGGAGGTGACGAAGCCAGAAATTTTCTTAAGGGTATTTAAATTTAAAAGAAGTGAAAAAAAAATTTCACGTCAAAGAGTATTCAATATATATTATATACTTGTAGAACCTAATATTCTAACTATATACACAATATAAATTTTTAACGAAGGGTGATAAATTGACCACCCTTTATAGGTTGTAGCTTCACCCTGATCATCTAAGGTCCACAAACAAATGAATGACATAAAAATGTGATGTTATGATGGGTGCATGCCGCATGATCATAATAAAATCTGAGAAGGTCGTCTAAAATAGTTTGGACATATCGTACATAAATATATGTCCATATGCACAGTCAGTGGCGGATCCAGAATTTTGTGCAACCATTCAATCTTAGAAGTATATAGTTTTAGTAGTAAAATAGTATTTGTCAAGTGAGTTCAAATATTTATACAAAATTTACACAGCTTTAATCCTAACTTATACATATTCACAATATTATTTTTTGGTGAAGGGGGTTCAGTTAAACCCGCTAGCCACCACTTGGTTCCGCCACTGTGCACAGTATGTGGACGTAATATTATGATGATCGAAAGTGTTAAACTAAAGAGGAAGGATCAAAATTTTCATGGACATGAATTCTATAAAAATATCTGCAATTTCTCTGAACTAATACAGTCTTAATTCAATAACGTAACAAAATGGAAATACAGAATCATAGATGATACCAACAAGTTGAGATTCTTCCAGTTAATTATTACACTTATATAAATTAGATCTGGTATTATTGTCTGCCACGAATTTACTGAGACCTGTATGTCACTAGAGGATTAAATATTTGACTTTTAGAACCAGAAATTTCAGTTGAAAATATACAAAAAAGTCAAGGGAGCTCAATATCTACTATATCGTGTATAAAAAATAATTTTAACCTAGTATATATATAGAGAGAGAGTCATAGCAGATTAGTATTGATAATGTATGAAATTCGCGGCTGCAAATTATATATAGCTTACATTATTTTGCCTGTTTTACCCAAATTCATCAAAACAACCAAATGATTCAAAGGAATTAGGTGGAGTATGTAGGGCCTGAATATTCTAGTGCAGAAGAAGCAAACAAAAAGTAGTGGATAATTCCTCAGCAAATCACCAAATTATAGGCTCTCTCTATATATATACACCCAAGAAAATCATTCTTAATTGCCTGCACCATTTTATACATACTGGGTTAAACTAATTGTGATCAGCCAATATGGGTCATGTCATCAAAATTCTCCATACGACCTTCGGACTTTTTGGTGAGATTTTAATTTTATTGCTTCTAATTGTGTTTATTAGTAATTCTTAATTAGTTGAATTCCCTTGGAGTTGTTTATGATATATCGCTTTTCTTCATCTGTTTTTAATTCTTTTGAATAGGAAATGTTTTTGGTATATTACTCTTCTTGGCGCCCTTGTAAGTCTTCGATCCATTACTTTAACTTTCTTTCTTTGTGTATGTGTGTTGTTTTCTCAACAAATTAAAAGTAATAAAAGAATTGTCATATATATATTTTCACATTACAGGATTACATTCAAAAGGATTATTATGAAGAGATCAACAGAGAAATTTTCGGGTTTGCCATATTTAATGTCTCTCTTCAACTGCTTCTTCTCAGCTTGGTAATTACTACTAAGCTTCTCCAACTCGTATTTAAAAAATAAAAAGAAGGAAAATTATTGTTTTTCGATTCTTAATAGATGGCAATTTTTCACAAACCACAGTCTGCCACACGACATTAGTGCAACTCCTATTGTCTCCTCCTTTCCACTTAGCTTCTTTGGTTTAAAAAAAATAGCATTTAAGTATCGGATTATAATTATCTTGTTGATTTATTTATTTATCAAAACTAATATTGAGTTTAATATAGGAATTCTACTTGTTGTGAATAAAAAAACCAGGTATGGTCTGCCTTTTGTGTCACCGAACAACACGTTGTTAACAGTCCTGGCTTCTATAGGTGGTGGTTTGGAGGCAATGTATGTGTTAATTTTCCTCATATTTGCACCAAAGAGGGAGAAGCTTAAGATCTCTGGAATTCTGTTTGTGGTTCTTTCCATATTTTCAATCGTGGCTTTGCTCTCTGTGTTAACACTCCACGGCAATAAAAGGAAGCTCCTTTGTGGCTTAGCTTTTGCTATTACCTGTATTTTCATGTTTGGTGCTCCTCTTACTGTTATGGTATGTCTTTTTATATCCTATAATAACTAATTATCTGATGATTTTGATTTTATATACACAATATACTAACTATATTCTTATAATTTATTACCCTAATTCTCTGATTAAAATCACTTCTGCCCGTCTAATTTTAAGCCACTGTTGAGCAGGTGGCAATTTTTGGTGCTAATTAACTTTTTAGTGCAAAGGGAAAATGTAGGCCAATGTGGTCAGTGTTTTAAAAGGCGTACATAGGCGTAAGGCGAGGCATAAGTTCTAAGACACGGGATGTAAGTTCATGGGTGTTTAATTTTTAATATTTCATAAAATAATATAATTAAAGTAAATATTTTTAAATGGGTAAAATTGCATAAAAATTGAAAAAAACTATAAATAAGTGAAAAATATATATAGATGTGCTACATCCCAGTCAAAGCAATTTATTATCGCTATTTATAAGTACAAGTAACTTGAGTTAAAAATAATAAAATTTTCTACATGGAGAAACTAAAAGGATGACTAACTTGCAATTTGAACTTTAAACTTGCTGATACGGAAGATAATGAATTTTTTTTTGTATTCGCAAAAAAAAAGTATAATTGATTGTTTGTAGCTTTTGGGAGATAATAACAGACTAGCGGATAAGATGAAAAATTGAAAAAGACCATAAATTTGAAAAGCCCCGAGGCACGTGGTTATTGCTAAGCTTTTGGGAGATACTAATAGACTAGCGGATAAGATAAAAAATTGGAAAAGATAAAAATATAATTGATTGTTTGTTGCTTTTGGGACTAAATTAAGATATACATTTTGAATGTTTTTGTTTCCTTTGTCCTTGATCTCTTTGGCAGAGGCAAGTGATCAAATCTAAAAGTGTAGAGTACATGCCATTCTTCTTGTCACTAGCTGTATTCAACTCTAGTACCTCATGGGCAATATACGGCTTGCTTGGGAAGGACCCCTTCATTATTGTAAGTAGCTTTAATTTGAAAATATTCAGTGACTTTTAATTTACTTTAAACTTTTCATAACTAAAATTTTAATTATTTTGTAGAAACTCATTATAATTACTTGGTTGATCTCCAAATTAGAGGATGGAGATGTGGATAACTAAATCTTAATTTTTGCTAGGTACCAAATGCAATTGGAACTTTATTAGGATCAGTGCAGTTAATTTTATATGCAATTTATCGCGATAACAAAGGGGAAGGCAAGAAAGACGACATGGACGGTTCAATCGAAATAGGGCTTGGAAAACCCCAAGAAAAGAAGCAAGATTACGTCGAGATGCAGAAAAATATACCTGAGAAAAATATGGAAGCAAGTCAGCTGGGGTATGAACTATAGCTGGTGGAGTGTGTATTTGAGCAAACTTGTTGTAGTTAGATTCATTGATGCAGTTAGCAAGCAAGGTGTTTATTGTATTTGCAATTAAGAGCATTTTAGTGGCTGGTGTTACAATGAAACATTTGAGCCACCAATTATGTATGTATAATTCATAATAATAGGAGTATCCCTTAATCAGTCACAACTCAATTTGTAATTTCAGCTTCCTATAGTTCCTTTTTCTCTTCGTCTCAAACCATTTCAGATTTGGAGTTGAATCCAATACTTTCGACTTTAATTCTCTAGCTTCTAATATCAAATAGTAGTACTGATCACGCCTAACTATGCCTTATAAAAAGAACTAAGCGTTTGTTACAAATATAATCCGGTTTACAAGTTCGGAGTCGAATCCCACAGAGAACTAACGCTTAACTGCAGCTCTTCAATATTGCTAAGAAACACAAGTCCAAACAATTTCTAAAATATAGAGATTATAATATTTATTTCTAACTAATTAACTAACAACTATTATAAAGTAGTAAAATTAACAACTAACAAGGATGAGAGACAAGACTAAGGAGGTCTAGAGTTATGATTTCCTCAATTGTCGGAATACTTCCAGCTATGCCTTCTATAATTTCGCCTAAGTAATTTCTACCGATCGTGAGTACTACCGGTGTCATAATTCTCTTTCGAGCAACTACCACAATTTACTAGACATATTCTTCCGAACTATGCTAACTGCCACTAGTTTACTGCTCACTAAGATCGCACCAAGGTTTCGTTATTCCTAATCCCACCTTTAAACACTTCGTATTGATTCCTCATATACGTCAGGAGTGATGTTGTTCAACAATTACCTAAATATGTACCCTTTTTCAAGAAATACATAATAAATAGGCACATTCAAATGATGGCCATTCAATCAACAATAATAAACACGTAGTTGAACAAGCAGAGAAATCCAACGACTCAATTATATAAAAATATAACAAGAATTTATCCTACAAAAGGTTCTATCAAAACTCTAGATGACAAATTAGCTATTCATAATAGTATGTGAAACTACAATACTAGAATTCATAACCAATAATAGAAATAGGAAGAAGGAAGTGAAAAACTCATAGAAGAATTACCCGCCTTGCTCCTAGTGTGTCCTTGTCTCCTTAGGTTCGATCCCCCTCAAAATGGTGTTTAATGAATATTTATATGTGTAGGAGAAAACCTAGACGAAATAACCAAGTCCAAAACCAAATAGGAGACAAAATATGCTTTAAAAACCCGGAACATGCTCACTACAGGCCTCGCGTCGCGAGGCAAAACGCACGCCACCATCTCGCGTTACTTCTGGTGTCGCCAGCTTCACTACGTGCCTCTTCTCGCTGCATACCTCGCCTCGCGAGGTAAAATGCGAGGAATGAGTCTCGCAGCGCTGACTATTGCTTCGTTCTCATTTCGCTTTCTAACTTTTGTAACGATCCGACTGGTCGTTTTGAGCATTTGCATTTCGCTCGGTAGTTTGGGGGCTTCAGTAGCCCCGTATGATGTTAGGAAGTGTGTAAAAAATTTGAGGTCATTCGGACGTAGTTTGATAGGTTTCGGCATCGTTGGCGAATTTTGGAAGTTTAGAAGTTCTTAGGCTTGAATCCGAGTTTGATTTGGTGTTTTGGTGTTGTTTTGGGTGTTTTGGAGGTTCGACTAAGTTCGGGTAGTGATATATGACTTTTTTTAACTATTGGTTGAGGTCCCGAGGGCCTTGGGTGAGTTTCGGATATGTTTGGGTTGTGTTGCACTCGTTTTTCTTATGTTTCAACGTCGTTTATTCAAGCATAAATGATATCATATTGAACAAATGAGCTCTGATTTCTTTTTTTGATTGAAGCATTAGATCCGCATTGTAATTACGGACTCGTAACAAAAAAAATCGTTGAATTTGGACACCGTATGAGGATTTTATGGTCATTTTACTAAGAATTAGGTTGCCCGATTTTTTAAATTAATTACGGAATTGCCACTGATAGCGTATTTAAAAATCTGCACTATTTGCAAATACTGAAACCAACATATCTCCTTCATTATAAGGTCAAATTGAGTGATTCAAAAGCCTAACTTGACTAGAATTTCACAAGAAATTCATTGGAGGCATAAAAAGCGAGTTTCGAAATCGTTTGGCATGAGAAACAAGGCAGAATAGCTGGCAGAAAAATATATAAAATAGGGGTTTGTTTATTCGATCATATTTTGAGTTGGGGAGCTCGGATTCAGACGATTTTGGAGGCGATTTCACCATATGGATTGGGGTAAGTGTTCTCTACTCAGTTTCGGTTATATTTCATGAATCCATCTTTATTTTTGGGATTTGATTGATGATTTCAAAGTGAAATTGAGGGAGTTAGGGCTTGAGTTTTGGAGAGTTTTAGGTAGGGATTTGAGGGACCAAACGGTGTCCGATTTTGATAAATTTTATATGATTAGACTCGGGAGAGGACGGGGGTTTTGATTCTGCCATTGTTGACTGATTTTGAAACGTGGGCCTGGGGGCCAGGTTTTGGTCGATTTCGGATTTTTGGCATATTTTATAGATTTTATTGTGGAATTCGATTATTTAGCACATGCTGATAGTATTAATCTGATTATGGGTAAATTCGGAGATTTTGGAGACCGAGTCCAGAGACGAGGGCATCCCGGAGTAGAATTTTACGCTATTAAGATAAGTAACAGTTTTAACTCCGGCTTTGAGGGTATAAACCCGGAGATTTGATATCATGTGATTGTTTGGAGGTGATACCCACACTAGGTGAAGCGTGTGGGTGTGTGTGGGTGTGCACCGCGAGGGATTGAGACTTGGTCCATCCTGTGAGGCTATGAGGCCTAATGGCTATTATCTGTGGTTATATGTTTACTTGTTGTTGAACTTGTTTGCCTTCATGTTAGAGATCATGCTTAGGCTTTATTCATGTTCACATTACTTGTACTCAGTCATAGGAATTATTGTACATTTTTACCTCAATCTCTATTATTTTGCTGACATGCTGTGATACTTGATGTGGGCTGTGTCCACTTATTTGTTGATGATGGTGAGGCTAGAGAGGTTCATGACTCAGAGAGGCCGAGGGACTGTTGTGAGATATTGATATGATATGATTGATACCATAGCGCGTGAGTTGTCCGCGTAGCATACGAGTTGACCGTGCGAATCTAGGTATTGATACCACATCGCGTGAGTTGTCTGCGTATCACGTGAGTTGACCGTGCGGATCCAAGTATTGATATTATGTCACGTGAGTTGTGCGTGCAACACGTGAGTTGTACGTGCATAGCGCTTGGGCTTTGGGAGCCCCTCCGGAGTTTGTACACACCCCCAGTGAGCATAGATACCTATTGAGTGTTGAGTGTATTGAGTGATGAGTGCCGAGTGCTGAGTGATAGAGTGAAATTGTTGTGAGGTTGCATTTACTTTTGTTGTTGCTTCATTTACCCGTTAATTTCTTTGTGGAATTTACTGAGTTATGGAATTTACCTGTTTATTTCTATTTATTTTTAAATTGTGAAAATAAATAATTGGACTGTTTTACTTAGCTCGTCACTACTGCTCAGTTCCTTAGTTATTCTGTTACTACTGAGTGGGTTGTACTCATAATACACCATGTGCAGATCCAGGTGAGTTAGAGTGCAGCGATCGTTGAGTTCAGGCCGACTATCTGTGGAGATTGCAAGGTAGCTGCTAATGTCCGCAGGACCTTGTTACTCCTTTTGTCATTTCTTCTTTTGGACAGTTAGACAGTTTATATATCTTAGTTCATAGTTTTAGATGTTCATGACTTAGTGACACCCTGATGTTTGGGACTCGTTTCCGTACTTTATATTAATTATATTTAGAGTCTATTTAGTTTATGAAAATTTCAAATATTGGATATGTTTATTAAATTCTTATAATCGATTTAGTAGTAATGTTTTGGGAAATAGGCTTGCCTTGTAACACGATAGGTGCCTCACGACATGGTTAGATTTGGGTCGTGACAACTTTAAATTCACGTTGTCTCTTCTTTAACAATTGACTTTTGTCGTCTTTTGTAATTGTTTCTTCAATCATTGCTCAATATATCATTATAATGCTTCCAATCAATAAATGATCACAGACCATTCTTGTAGTGTATAAAATACACATAAAATCTCTACTTTGTTCCCAATTTCGTCTTCAACGTACCTACACTTAAGATAAAATCAATTAAGCATAAATATAATATAATTTAGTATTAAAGCACCTAAATGTAAGGTAAGTAATGTACTAAAAATATATAATTATAGCCTAACATCACTACCCCACACTTAAACTTACTCGTCCTCGAGTCAACTAACAATGCACACTATCCTTGAGCACTCTGTTTTTACACAATTGAGGCAAACTACACCAATGACCATGGTTAATTACAACAATTTAACTTTCGCATATGCAATCACATACACTTCCCTTTTCTTATGCATACTTCACAAATATTCACAACAAAAAAACATGCTCATAACAATTCTACCCTAAAAAACCGACTCAAAAGTCACAATGCACTCATGGCTTGAACACCCAACATCATAGAGAGAAGTCTAATAACGTCATGTATCCCTCACGGAATCATGTGCCCTCACAACAAGAAAAAATGAGTATGTTGAATCCACACATTCGAATCAAATGCTCAAATATATTTTAAGGACTCAGATAAATCAAAGAAATTCCTCACTTTGTTGAAATAGTGTTAGGTCTGATGGACCTGGACTTTGCATTGGCTGAACAGAAATCTGCTGAATCTATAACTACTAGTACTACTGATGAAAAGGCTAACTATGAGAAATGGATGAAGGCGAACAAATTGAGCCTTATGATCATGAAGACATTTATTTCTGATCACATGAAAGGTGCAACTAAGGATAATGAAAATGCAAAGGATTTCTTGATTGCCATTGGACAAAAATTCCTAGAATCTGATAAAGCTGAGATAGGTAGCCTGATTGATTCTCTGTCTATCATAAAGTATGACTTTGTAGGTAGTGTCTGTGATCATGTTATGAAATTGGTTAATATTTCTACCAAACTAAATAATTTATGTGTAACCATTACCAATGATTTCTTGTTCACCAATCCCTAAGATCCTTTCCTGAGCAGTTTAACCAGCTTTTGACAACCTATGCACAAAAAAATAAGTTGAGTGTTAATGAGCTTATTACTGTTTGTGTGCTAGAGGAAGGGAGGATCCAAAAGGAGAAAGTTGAGGGCGTAGTAAACATGTTAGTTCGTCTAGATCAACTGATTATCCCTCTTATAAAAGAAAAGATGGACCCAAATTTCATAAAAAGAAACATGGTCTGTCTCATCGTTCAGTGGTAATAGTGGTCATACTAATAAGCTTGGTATTAACCAAGGTCAGTCTCATAATTCTCTTGGTCCTCAAGATATAAGAAAGAAATCAAGTGTTTGGATTTCAAACAAGTAGGCCATAAGAAAGCTGGTTGTCCTTTGAAAAATAAACCATGTAATCTTTTGGCTTTTGTCTGCTTTGAAGCTAGTTTTGTTCATGTTCCTTTAAATTCCCGGTGGTTGGATAGTGGTGCAACTATTCATGTAACAGATAACTTGCAGGATCTAGTTAGAAGATGGAAGACAAAAGAGGATGAAGCCAGTGTTGTTGTGGGCAATGGACTCAAAGCAAAAGTAGAGTTTATAGGGACTGCTACTTTACCTTTTAAAAATAATTCTAGTATTAGTTTAGAAAATATTATTTTTGTACTGTCTATGAGACGAAAATTAGTTTCAGTTTCATTTTTGGACAAAGCTGGTTATTCAATTCAATAAAATAATGTTATTATTAAAATTTCCTACAATTCACATGTCGTTGCTGATGCCATTTTAAGTGATGGCCTATATCGCTTGAACATGTTGAATGAATTTTTTTTCTGCAATGCATGTTGAGAATATTGCCCACAAAAGGTTTGCTATGAGTAAAGCATATTACTTGTTATGGCATATGCGTCTTGGTCATATTTTTAAAGAAAGAATTGAACGATTGGTAAAAAAAATATTTTACCAGTTCTTGATCCAAAAGATTTTAAAACTTGTGTGGATTGTGTTAAGGGTAAAATGACCAAGGTTAAGAGAAAGGGTTCCACTAAGAGCTCTGAACTCTTAGAAATTATTCATACTGATATTAGTGGACCTTATGTACCTACTTTCACCAATCATAAGTATTTTATTACTTTTATTGATGACTTTTCAAGATACTGTTATATATATCTTTAGAAAGAAAAATCTGAAACACTTGATAAGTTAAAAATTTCCAAGGCTGAAGTTGAAAAACAACTTGGGAAGTCCATTAAGATAGTGAGGTTTGATCGTTGTGGTGAGTACTATGGAAAATATGATGAGTCTGGTCAATGTATGGGGCCTTTTGCTTTATCCTGGGCAGAATGGTTCGGCTGAAAGACGGAATCGTACTCTCATGGAAATGGTGGGAAGTATGATGTCAAGGACTAGCCTACATGAGTCTCTTTGGGGCGAAGCCTTAAAAATAACTAGCTATATCCTGAATAGATTTCCTACAAAATCTGTCTTGAAAACTCCCTTTGAACTATGGACAACCCGAAAACCTAGCTTGAATCATTTTTGCATTTGGGGATGTCCAGCTTAAGTTCGTATTTATTCACCCACAGAAAAGAAAATTGATCTTAAGACTACCAATTGATTCTTTATAGACTATCTTGATCACTCTAAAGGTTTTAAGTTTTTCTGTCCTGGGCGTGGCACTAGAATTGATGAGTCTATTAATGCAAAATTTCTTGAGCATGATGTTTGTGATTGTGATTATTCATGTGGTAAGGAAATTGTATTGAAAGAGAAGGAAGTTATTGTCCCTGTTGTACACGAAAATGTGGTAAACCAACTTATTCATGAGCGGGAGAATCAAGGGAACTACGACGCAAATCCTAAAGTTCTTGAGCAAAATGTACACAATGAACCACTCCGCAGGTCACAAAGAGAAAGAAGGTCTGCCATCTGTGATGATTTTATCATGTATGTGACTGAAAATCTTAGTGATATTGGAGAGCTGACTGATCCTTTATCATATGCTCTTGAATGTTAAGTATCAGTTCATCGCCCGACCTCTCAACAATTTCTCCAGGTCGGGAAATGAAGGGACTAGATAGACTGAGACTTCTTGAATGTATGTACGAACAGAGCAAAAACATGTAAACTTCTCCTCAAACGAATGTATAAACAAAGCAAAATATGCAAACATATGATATTCACATGTATCCACCAAGTTTACACATTATGCCAACGCAGGAAACTACATTCGAACTCGCTCAAATCGACTTACATTTGACCTTGTTCGAATTAATTTTTAAGTCTACATTCGACCTTGCTCGAATCGACTTACATTCGACCTCGTTCGAATTAATTTATAAGTCTACATTCGACCTCGCTCGAATCGACTTACATTCGATCTCGCTCAAATCGACTTACATTCGACCTCGTTCGAATTAATTTTTAAGTCAACATTCGACCTTGCTCGAATCGGCTCATACTCGATCCTGCTCTAGTTAACTAAAGCACTTGCATACAACCTGGCTCGAACTAACTAAGTAACGATCCAACCTCGCACGAGCTCGACATACAGTCGGCGTAAGTGAATTGCAATTAAGGAAGCCAATTGAGGAAAACATTCATAGGAAAAATAAGAAATTCAAGAATAGGAAGGAAAGGTATTATCATTCCAAAAAGACATCTTACAAGGGACAAACAAGTTCCCACAAAACAAAAATACAAAAGTGATTACACGATTCAAGCGCATCTCCCCCATCGCTATCATCGTCGGCGCCCTCGCCATTGGAGTATTCGTCATCATACCAAGCACCTGGCTCGAGGCCGTCCAAATCATCTTCATCATAGCCACAAGCATCCCGAGTTGCACGTGCCTTAACACGAGCATCCTCGATTTTCGCCTCGGAGGTTTTCCCAGCCGTCATCAAACCCCTGAATATGTCAAGATGAATTTCAGCGTGAACCCACTTCTCATACAAATCCCTTGGAATATCGAGATAAGTATAGGTATGAGAGGAAGACGATTGAGCCAGTTTCTGCGCCTTCTCGGCCTTAAGGATGGCAACCTGCTTGTTCAAATCCGAGACCTCCGTCTCTAAGACACCAATCTGTTCTTCAAGTCTTGCCTCTTTAAGCGCAGACGTCTCCACCTCATTCTCCCGCTCAGACCTGAAGACGCGGATGGGACCCGCTAAGGCCGCCGCCTCTACCACATAAGTCGTTCTAGCTTTCTCGATTCTCTCCAACTCCGCAACTTTTGTGGCCAACTCGTCTCTTAAGCCGTGGGCCCTAGCTTCACTCTGCTCAAGCTCGTCCGGTAAGGACGCCACCTAAGCCTGTAGGTCGGCGCACTCAGCCATAACTCCCTTGCTCACCTCGAGCTCATCATCTTTGGCTCTTATCGTCCCTTCGAGCTTGTTGCACCTACCAATGGCTCTCACGAGCTCGTCATCTTTCTACTTTAGCTCATCATCCTTCTGTTTTACGTCGTCCCGAAGAGATTGGAACTGACCGTCCTCACCAAGTATACTGATCAATGCACGGTGTTTAGTACGATACTCCATGTACTTAGATTCCATCATTTTATAGAGAGCTGCCCTCTTCTCCTCCCGACGGGCACTCTCGATCTCCAGAATAAGAGTCTGATAAGAAATCAAAAAATGGTCAGCAAAGACGAATAACATAAAGGAAAGGGGAAGATACTGAAATACTAAAAAAGACTTACTCGCAGGGTCATCCCGGAGATTACTAATGACAGGTCCGCGTCCTTCAGTGTCTGAAGAGTCCTTTTCTCAGTGCCCATGCAGAGGGGGGCCAAAGCCGGGATCACGCACTCTGAATTAACCAACAAATTATAGTCCAAGGGGATGACAATGTTTCGGGTGGACCCCTCGGTTCTCACCTCCACCCGAGTGAAACCTTACTCAAAGGTCTGCACCTCCTCGGGGTCGATGTCAGAGCCAGACCCGTCATCGTCCACGATAACTGTTTGTCATCTCCCTTCGACGGACAAGGATACGACCTCAGCGGTCCCTGACCGCCCATTTTCTGTGGAAATCTCAACTGCCTCAGATGGACTCCCTTCCTCGGAGACCTCCGGTACGGGAGCATTCCCCGTAACTAACGGAAGCGCCGATTCCACATCCAAAATAACTGGCCCCTCAGGTGTGGCCGCGGCCGTAGTCACTCTGTTGGTCTCCACTCTCCGCCTTTTTAGAGGCGCCTCCTCTTCTTCGCTGAATAAAAACTCATCTACCAGGTGCGGTACCGGGCTGGCCGTGGACTCCACTGTTGGAAAGGCCATCTGGCGACTAGACTCACTTAACGCAGGAGTCTGAGAGGAAGCATTCCGCACAAACTCGCCCAACACGAACTGCATCCCAGCCGAGGCAACCGCCTGTCGAAATGCATGAAGAGGAGCCTTCGCCTTTTTAGGTCCTACCTAACACCGAAAAGAAAATCATAAGTAAAAGAAGGAAATGGACTATAATGAGTTTGAAATATTTAAAAGACAAAATTTGATTTACCGGTCGAGGGCTTGGGCCTGGACCTCTTATTGAAGGATGCCCAGTCACGGATCCCTACGGTGTGAGGAAGGACTTGGGCCACCCAGTCACTGATGTCGCCGACCAAAGAAGGGGGATGTTTCTCGGCTACACCAAGGAAAAAGGAAACGAGTAAGCCACGAAACACGGAGAAAAGGGAAAGAACATACTTCAATAGCAAGGACAATTACGAGCAAAATTCCACTGCTCAGGAAACCCACCAGGGTTCGCCACCACGTGCTCGGTTTTGATGAAGAAATAGTTGAACCAAAATCGGCGATTCGCCTTGTCATCCATTCCTGCCACTAACCCCTTGGTCCCGCGATAGAAAAGGTGAATCATCGTACCCTATGGAAGCTCAGCACAAAGAGGTGCAATAGATGGTGGATAGAAAATCCACCGTCGGCCAGCTCCGCGAACTTTGTTAGCATGAGGAAGACCTTATAGATGTAGGAAGAAAGTTGGGCCGGGCAGATGCCATAATAACGGCAAAATTCCTCTGCCAACAGAGGAAGAGGGAAAGAGTGACCCACTTGGAACGGATAGGCGTAAAACGTGCAGTACCCGGGCCGGTGAACCTATATTAAATCGTCCCCAGCTGGAACCAGGTCAACTTGAGCAGGGATATTATATTTGGCCCTAAGGACGGCAATATGCTTCACCTCCACCTCGGACCTTACTGGCTCGGGATCCTGAGCAGGTTCTTTCGAGAAGTCTGACCGGAAGTTTGGGTTACGAGGAACGACCTCCTCCCCAGTGGGAAGCGTTCGTCCTCCATAACAATGTATTCTCCTCCACCGGAAGGCATGGCCACCGATAGTGGCGTTGGGTCTGAGACCACTTTGGGATTGAGAGTTATGTTAGTCATCGTTTGATGGTGTTTACACAGTGGAGTCAGAAATGAAGAAAGGGTGGTGATGGTAGAAGTTCCAGGAAGTATAAACACAGGAAGAAGAAGGAGAAGCAAGGTGCAAGATTGAAGAATTCAGAGAATGCAACAGTTTCTCTGAAAGGCCTTCCCCTCCTTATTTATAGATAATCATGGCGCTCGAATCGATGCGAGCAACCGTCAGTGGCCCTAGAATCGAAATGACAGGGGCTTGAGGAACGATGCAACTCATGGGTAAGGTGCGCAATGATGATGCATGCGGCTGTGATGTCACCTTGCACCAGCTTCATTGACCACAACTCTCAGAGCGACACATCATCATCTCGGCAACGATCACCCTCTCAATCACCACGCCCGAATTTTTCCAGAATTGTTGCTGATAAAGTCCGCTCATTGAGGTCGACCAAAAGACGACCTCGATAAGCGGAGGGACTAACTGTATGGATCAAAATCCGATTGAAGAAATTTGGGGCGGAGAAATTATCAAGGGCGTGAATTACGACTCAACGTGGGCAATTAGGCCAAGGTCGACCAGGGCCCCACAACAAGGAACCAGCGAGCAAGCTACTAAGGCTGAAGTCGAGTAGCGAAGAATGGGAATAACAACTAGTATAGCCTTGGAACTACCAAAAGGAATATTCTATTGAATATTCCTTCTACTGCACTTTTTAAGATTTTTGGGAATATCTCATATAAATAGTAAAAGAAAGGGGGCAAAGGGGGGATGGAATCTGATAAGAACTCTTTTGAAAAGTTGACTCTTGAGATATAATACAAAACTTTACCTTTCCATAGTGATTCGATTTGTTGTTTATTCCACTTTTCCACGCATCAGATCCGAGAAAGCTTTGTTTATTTCCATCCATTTGTCTCACATTGTTGTCAGAGAGAAGAATCATCGACCTCATTCAATATTTGGGTGAATTGTTCTTCCTATTTACATTTATTGTCATCTTACATATTTATTGCTCATTATTGTCCCTTCATTCGTCTTCAACAACTTCATTTAATACTCTCATACTTGGTTCTAAGTGTTATTCGACATTATTGTATAAGCACATACTAGGTATGAGATTTATTACACTTGGCTAGGATTTACCCTTCACCTTTTCTTATTTTTTAATTAGTTTAACAAAAAGTCTCATACTTTTTGGTCAAACACTACCGCTTTTTCTTATCTTGCTACATCATAAGCTGAATTTATATTATTGAGTTAAAGGCAAAGAAAGGTTAGAGAATTTCAGGTCTTCATAATCTTCAGAAATCTATTAACACGCATGCCTTCGAATATCTCATGCGTTGTTTTGGACCTTCGACCTTCGAGGTATGATTTCATACCGATCTAAACTTTTGGGAGTCACCAAAATTTCATTAGGAATCACAGAATGTAGCCAAATATAATATCGTTAGATTATCAAATTGAAGATCCATGAATATTAATTTTTACCCTAATCATAAATAATTGACTAAAGGCCTACGTGCAACGCACGTAAAATAGAGACTAGTCTATCTATCTATATACTATATTAAAAGCACAAAGGTTCTTGACGAAATATTATTCGCCTTTTTTACTCTTAAAAATTAAATATTATACTGAACAAAATAGTCATTTAATTATTATCCTAATATTTAGGAATAATCATTTAATTAAGACTTCAAAACCAACTAAATTTGTGGATTAAATCTTTCCTTATTTGTAAAAATATATAACAAAAAAACAAAACACATTATTTTGTAAAGTTCTTATACAACGTAATAGTTTGAACTCCTTTTTAGTTTAGGACTCTTTTCTTTTTTGTTATTAAATTTATAAATTATAACCGATTACACCTAAAACTAGTTGGTGGGCGCAACATGTTTTCTGATTATTTTAAGTTTCGTTTAGAACAACTACTAAAATATAAGGTATTTAAGTTAAGATCTAACCTTGAGATATTTAGGTTAGGAGTTCTTCTGAAAAGTGAAAGTATACCGTAAGAGTGTAAGGTGTTGTTTTATTTCTAAGACATAGATCCACCATATTTATTCTTTACATTCCTCCTATTCTCAAATTTTCATGAACACTTTCTTTGTTGCTTACGTACAATTATCAACTACTTATTACGTGATTTTTCTATTTTGTGTTTTTAAAAAGGTTGAGGGTATATTAGTCATTTCACTTCACTTCTCACAATATCAGATACATGGCTAGTAAGTTTTAAATGGCTCCAGGTGTATTTTGAGCAGACAACACAAGGAGCATTAAGTTTTCCGTTAATTTCTCTGTTTATACTTTCAGATTTCAGAGTGATTCTCAGATCTCTTTTCCTGATTCTCTTCGTGCACAAATCCAGCTGCAGGTATGCTTTCAATCAATTTTGGGCATATCTTTTTTCTAATTTTTCCTTCCTTCTTTTTCCATTTTGCTTTCTTCTAGGTTCTCTTCACCATTGTTAGTTTCCATTCTGAAGTTCAGTGGTTATTGTAGGTTCTCTTTCTATGTTTTGCCCAGATCATTTTTCTCTTGTTTTAATTTTTGCCTTTTGGGATCTGTATATGATTTTTAACTTTGCAATCCAATGGGAAGTGTGTGTTAAATCGAGTGGTAAAATTGTGTTTTTAAACTCTTAAGTTTATTTGCGCTTGCAGATTGAACATCAATAAGCTCCTTTGTTCTATCTTCCTTCACTTCGTAGAGGATTTCATTGCTAAAAATTACTTAAATATTAGTAGTATTTATGATTTACGATAAAATTTTCAGCATACTTATGTCTCACGACTCAGACGAGAAAAAGATTATTTTTGCTATCACTGTTGAGTATCCGACAGGTTTCCATTCCAATACCAAATTTGAAGGGCCAACAAAGAGGATGCATACAACAAACGAAAAAGTCTCAAACGAATTCAGAGCTTTTTAGCCTAACAGACCACTTTAAAGAAGTTGACAAAATGACATTGTAACTCTCTTCATTTGCTTTTGTTTTGGATGCCAAATGGAGGAAGAGGAGAAAAACAAAATGGCATCTATATAAAAATGCAGTGAGATGACTTCATACTCTACAGTCATTTATTTAACAAGAAACAGTGCTGAAATCAAACAATAGAGTCTCTATGATTTCTTTGATGATAATGGGGAACATCTACGACTTTTTCCCTTTCACTTTCTTCATACTGACGAAAAACATAGATATGGTAGTATATTTTTCTTATGAGTTACACCAAGAGAATTTTGAGAAACCATCAGCTTTTGGCTGGAAATATGAAAGAGTGCGAGATGCTCTTCTCATCTCAAAACATAATTTATCGTCAATTTACCCTCTAATTTGTTATTTTTTACTTGCACTGACTTTGTTTTCTCCCAAGACAAAGTTATAGTAGTTATCAGGAATTTGTATTCTTGGGCCTGTGCTGCACAGGCCATTGCCACCTAGTCCATTTACAAGAAGAAGTTTGTTGATACTTATATAAAGAAGCCACTTATTCCTTTTCATTATTCATCATAAATTCTTCTTACTTAGCATTTGTAGAATTGGAGAAAGAGAGAAAGAAAGCAGTATGGTGCTATTGAATTCATTACATTTCTCAAAAGATATTATCACTTCTCTATTATTCTTTTTCTTTTTTTGTCCGTTTTTATGTTATTATTACCAACTAATAAAAGAAAAACTCGATATAATCATTAGGTTGAAATAAATTAACTAAAATTATATTATATTAAATGTATTAATATTTTTATTTTAGCTTATAGTGAACTTTAAATTAATTTAGAGTTTGTCCACTTCAAATTTTGGTAAATTAGCGAGGGCTATGTGTACAGGTGTTCAAACTGATTATGACATTCGATGAGATGTTAAGGAAGAAGCTATAAATTGATCAAAATTAGTTAAATGTATGTGTTGTTTGATTAGATTTATGTTTCCCATCAATATTTTATTTTATAATTTTATCCTATTAGTGTTTGCACTATATGTCTCAAAATATTTTTATGACAGAATTTTTTCGTTGTTGATCTAGCTAAATATGATCAATATTAATTATTTTCAAGAATTGATACTTTTTTAAAAAAAAATTATTTATAACTCAAACACATTATTGAATAATATTTCTTAATTTTTAACTTGTATATTGATGTTATAGGTACACGCGCAAAGCGCGTACTCTAAAACTAGTTATATTAAAAAGCCGAAGGCCATTAGCTTAATGTCGTTTATCTTTTTTACCCTTTAAAATTAGACTTCACATTGGACAAAATAGTATTAAAATATTTTCCTAATATTTAGGACTTTGAAATCCAATAAATTTTGTTATTAAATCTTTCCTTATTTGAAAATCATAGGAAATCTTAATATTTAGAATTTTAAATCGATTATTATTTGACCTTCTATTAATCATTTCCATATTTTAACTATGTAACAACCTTTTCAAGTTAACTTTTCTAATATTTAAAAACTTTGAAATCTAACTTTTTATATAAATGTGGATTTATTAGCTTTGAAACTTAGAGGCAATTAAATTGTATCCGGTGTTAAGAAGAAAATTCCTAGAATCCTAGGTAAATACAGAAAAGGCAAGAAATGTATACATATTCCTAAAATTTAGACGTAAATAAAAAAGGAAGCCAACAAATAATAGAATTTTAAATTCTAATAATAGAATTTTAAATTCTAATGCAAAAACGAAAATCTTCAATTGGAATTCTCTTGTTTACAGGGATGCTATTCACAATATATTCTTCCAACTGTAAGATAATTAAATCGCAACAATTGCAGAGATTGGGATACAATTATACAGAAATAAAATCATAATTCTAAGTTAGAATTTACAAAAGCATACTGTTAAATTCCATGGATTCAACAGTGACAGCAAACATCGATTAAACCTGAGACCAACTTCCACGATCCACTAGCTAGCGCTTTCACAGACCGAAGAACTTGACTGATGGGAAGTCTACCGTTACCACGTATTCAAGAGGCAAAATATACTAGTGTTTTTTTTTATAGCTAAGGAAAGGGGGGTTGGCCTCTATTTATAAAAAGTGTATACCCATCACAAACCAATAGTTATTGGGCCTCATTTATCCACACACAAATATTTAATATGAGGCCTTTTATTTATTCACTGCTTGGGCCACGTCATTATCCTTTAAGGATATAACCAATTAACATAAGTACAAATTCCAACATTCACCCACTTGGACGCCGA
The DNA here is from genome assembly GCA_005239505.1 of Nicotiana paniculata. Taxonomy (NCBI): domain Eukaryota; kingdom Viridiplantae; phylum Streptophyta; class Magnoliopsida; order Solanales; family Solanaceae; genus Nicotiana; species Nicotiana paniculata. The sequence continues at coordinate 61,050 of ML332182.1, forward strand.
CGTTAATTGAGGAAAAGAAAATAATTTTAAAACTTTTGGGTTTTAAGAAAATTATTTTGAAAAAAAAGATTTTAGACTCTACAATGGCCAAAAGACTCACATAGCCAAGGATAGAATGAACCATATAATAATTCATCCAATCTCAATAGAGAAGGCTAACAATGAATCGTAGCAGGCATCACACCATTTTAAGGTATGAATTCTATTTATGACTTACATATGCTAGAATTTTCATCAACATGGATCAAACATGTGTGCTAAGCACATTATCTTTCTAATCAGGATGAACATGGCCACATATCTTAGAAAGAAATAATCCTCCAAGTGATACAATAATCATATCACCTCAGGAGCCTCCAAATTAAATGACACTAAAATCATATCACCTTAGGAGGTTTCCTTTGTGCCTTACCCGGAATAATCAAGACAACAAGCAGCAAAACTCAAAGATACCATGAGTTTATGCAATATCCAATTGGGAGAAAATAAATAAATTATCATGTTAGTCAATAAGCATAACAAATATAAAATAACACAAGCTTGCATAAAAATATGATTTATTAAAAGCAATATCTCAGTCAACAATTACAAAGTAACTCCCACTAACTAAAGCACATAAAAAAACTCTAAAATACTCATGTTTTTAGCATGTTCCTTAAATACTACATGCCTAAGACCTTTATTTAAAAAATCAGCCAACATAGATTCTGTGCTAATATGCTTAATACATATATCGCATTCTTTTACCATGTCTCTAGCCTTAAGAAACTTAAGACTAACATGCTTAGAGCCTCTTGTTCTCTTGTTATTCTTAAAGAAGAACACAATTGCACTGTTGTCACGAAAAATAGTAAGCAGCTTATATATAAAATTCATAATTTGCAATTTAGTAAGAAAATTCTTCATCTAGACATCATGTGAAGCAGTCTCAAAACAATCAATAAACTCAGCTTCCATTATAGATGTAGCAGTGATACTCTGTTTCTCACTTTTCCAAGAAATAGCACCTCTAGCCAACATAAAAGTATAACCAGAAGTTGATTTCATAGTATCTTGACAACCTGCAAAATCAGAATCTGAATATAACAGCAGGTCTAGATTATCAACTCTTTTGTACACAAGAATGAAGTATTTGGTGCATTGTAGATCTCTCATCATTTTCTTTGCAGCCACCCAATGTGCCCACCCAGGATTAGAAGAAAATAGCAATTGATATATCAGGCCTTGTACAAGCATGTATGTACATCAAACAACCAACAACAATTGCATATGGCACATCTCTCATAGTTCATTCTCAACATCATTTTTGGGATATTTATCCTTATTAAGTTTGTCTCCTTTTACAATAGGTGCAACACCAGGGTCTACAGTCTTGCATATTGAAAGTTTTATGAACACTCTCAATATAAGAACATTGTGATAAACCCAATAAACCACGTGACCTACTGATCACGCTCAACTCTAGTACTAAAAAAGATAAGCGGTCTCTGCAAATATAATCCGTTCTAAAAGTCCGGAGTCGAATCCCACAGAGAACTAAGGCTTAGCTGCAGTTGTTCAATATCGCTAAGAAACACAAGTCCAAATAATTTTCTAATTATAAAGATTGTGATTCTTATTTTTAAACTAATTAACTAGAAACTCTTAAAAGCAGTAAAATTATTATCTAAAGATACTAAGGGTTAGAAACTAAATTAAGGAGGTCTAGAGTTATGATTTCTCCAATTGTCGGGATCCTTCTCGCTATATTCCCTACAATTTCGCCTATGTATTCTTTACTGATCGTGAGCACTTTAGGTGCCGTAATTCTCTCTCGAGCAACTACAATAATTTACTAGACATAATCTCTCGAACTACGCTAGTTGGCTTTATCTAACCGCTCATTTACGTCAAGACTTTGTTATTTCTAAACCTACCTTTAAACCAGCTCTATTGATTTCTCACATACGTTAGGAGTGACGTTGTTCAACAACCACCTAAATATGTATACTTTCTCAAGCAACACATAATAAATAGGCACAGTCAATCGATGGCCATTCAATCAACTGAAATAAGCACGTAGTTGAGCAAATAGACAAATTCAAAGGTCAAATTATATTAAAACATAACAAGAATTCATCCTCCAAGAGGTTCCCGTAAAAACCCTAGATAAAAAATTAGCTATTCATAATAGTATGTAAAACTTCAATACTAGAATTCATAACCGATAATAGAAATATGAAGAAGGAAGCGAAAAAATAGTAGAAGAATTCTCCGCCTTGCTCCAAGTGTGTTCTTGCCTCCTTAGGTCTAAAGTGTGTCAAAACTCCCAAAAATAATATTTTTCTATGTATATATACCAAGTAGGGTCGGGCCCAAACACATACAACTTCTCCTACACGAAAAAGGACACTTTCCCCCGCCAAAACGTGTGTGGCCGCGGATTTGGCCGTGGATTTTACCCAGTGTTCTGCCTCACATCCGCGGTCAGTGCGCGACCGCGCACTTGTCGCGCATTTTCAACCTGTTCTAGTTTAAATTTAGAAAAATAAAGCATGAAAGTTGTATCACTTTTAATAATCTTTCCAACCATATATTGTGAATCTCAAATGGAGTTTTGAGTGAAAAGTTATATGCATTTTACTAGACAGTGCGCAATATGCCTACTCGATTCTTTGTTCGTTCTTAACTATCATCCGTTGATCCCCAAACACGATCCCGACTTAATTCCTTGGGCTTTTACTCATACTTCAAAGCTCCAAATCACTTGAATTCATTCCATTACATCTACATAGCTCGGAATCACTCCTACAAGGCATAAAACACACAATTAGTGAAAAACACTGCCGATTAAAGCTCAAACTCAAATTAAAGTGCAGTAAATTAGAGTGTAATAAGTGACTAAAATACGCAATTATAGCCTATCATCAACACCCCACACTTAAATTATTGCTCGTCCCAGAGTAATCAAACTATACTTTATATAGACATGATATTTTTAAACAATTCTCCTAACTCATCACACAAAGAATACTTAAAATAGACTAAGCACAAAAGCGTAACATCTTCCTCTCAAGATTTGACTTACATGTACCATGCATTATTCACAACTCAACCACTTACTCTAACATAGAGGTCACTGACATTACCTTTCCTTCATGAATCAAGTGCCCTCACACAACAAAAGAGAGTAGTTCCACACAATAAAATTTAAGAACACTTAGGAACTCAAGATAGAAAGAATTCACTCACTCTCAGAAATAACATTCATATGCCACAAAAGATGCACCATAGGCTTGCCCGTAGTGTACAACTCTACTAATCGAGCTCATTTACTCTAGGATCAAGTAGGACTTTATTTGGTTGTAATGTAGGCTGCGAGACGGGTAGAATACATTTAGATATAAGAGTTGTGAACACCCAATTTTTTCCCTACAAGGAAATTAATCCTAAAAATAATCAAAAATAGTTTTAATAAATTTTAGGAACTTTTCTTTATTTAGTTGCATTCCATGCATGTTTAATAATTCTAAAATCATAAAAATAAAATCATAAAAAATGTCCGAATCTTGATTTCATTAGCATGTTAGATTTTAAACTTCATTTTAGGATTTAATTACATTGTAAATGCATCTTCCAAAATCAAAATTGCATTCGTAGATCAATTAATTAATTAGTTGCATTAGTCCATGACGGCCTGTCAGCTTCTGCACCTGCTTCTTGCTTGTCATGTTTTCTGGTATTCCTTCTATAGCCTTGATTTGGTCGGGGTTAACCTCGATGCCTCTCTGCGACACCAAAAAGCCGAGGAAATTTCTTTAGGTTACGCCGAAGGCGCATTTCTCGGGGTTCAGTTTCATGTTGTGCCGCCTAAGTATGTCGAAGGATTCCCTTAAATGGTCGATGTGGTCTTCCTTTCTTTTCGACTTGACCAACATATCGTCTATATATACTTCTATGGTTTTTTGCCGAGCTTTTCTTTGAACATTTTGGTTACTAGCCTCTAATAGGTCGCCCTTGCATTTTTCAATCCGAATGGCATAACTCTTTAGTAGTACGTCCCTTGGTGGGTGATGAAAGTGGTATTTCCTTAGTCCTCCTCCTCCATGAGGATTTGGTTGTAACTTGAGTAGGCGTCCAAGAAACTTAACAGCTCGTGCCTTGCTGTTATGTCGATAAGTTGGTCAATGTGAGGCAGTAGGAATGAATATTTCGGGCATGCCTTGTTCAGATCTATGAAGTCTACTCACATGCACTATTTCCCATTTTTCTTTTTCACCATGACCACATTGGCGACCCATTGGGGGTACTTCGACTCCTTGATAGAGCCGTTTGCAAGCAATTTTTCCACCTCTTCACGGATGGCATCATTTATTGCGGCGTTGAATTTTCTTCTAACCTGCCGTACTGGGGGGTAGAGTGGGTCAACGTTCAGCTTGTGTGTTGCTATTTCTTTCGGGGTTCCTGGCATATCTGTATGGGAAAGGCAAACAAGTCTGCATGGTTAGTCAAAAATTGATGGAATTTACCTTGTTCTTGAAGTTTGTGGCCGATATAAGCTTTTTTCTGTGGTCGCTTTTATCTAGTTGGATGGGGTTGAGGTCTTCCACAGTTGATCACGTGGCTTCCACGACTTCGGGGTCTTTGATGACGTCCTTCTGTTCGTCACTGTCTGACCTTGACCTCGCTAATTTCTATGCTTTTGTGCCTTTGCCTTTCAATTGTTGGGTGTATATGCAGTCTTGGGCGATGCAATAGCACTCTTGGGCCATGCGCTTCTCACTACAAATGCTGAACACTCCCCATGGGGTGGGAAACTTGACGACCTGATATAGGCTAGATGGGACGACTCTCATGGCATGTATCGGAGGTCGTCCTATGATGGCGTTGTACGCCGTGTCTTGGTCCATGATGTGGAAAGTTGTTTCCAGGGTGATACCACTGGCTATAACGGGTAGTTTTATTTCTCTGGAGGTCCGCTCAATTGCATTGTTAAAATCTGTTAGTGTGATGCAATGTGGTACTACCTTATCCTCGAGCCTCATTTGTGTGAGGATTCGGGAATGGATAATGCACGTGCCGCTTCCGTCATCTACCATAATCCGTTTTACATCAGTATTTGAAATGCGTAAAGTAATAACAAGAGAATCATAGTAAGGAAAAGTCAAACCGCGGGTATCCGACCCATCAAAGATGATGCTTTCTTCGAGGTCGTCATATCATTCATAGGTGATCGACCATTTCAACTTGTGGGTGGTTATGAATTTCACGTTGTTGATTGTCGCGTCGTCGCCTCCGCCGATGATCATCTGGATAGTGCGAGCTGGGGAGGGTAGCTTCGGGGGGTCTTGATGCTGTTCTCTCCCATGAGCGAAGTTCTCTCTTCCTCGGTCGCTCGGCAGCTCTCTTAAATACCCTTGGTGGAGCATGTTCACTACTTCCTGCCTTAAGGCGATGCAGTTTTTAATCTTGTGACCGCGTTCCTGATGGAACTCACAGAGGGCGTTTGACTTTTTGGTGCTTGGGTCGGACTTCATATTTTGTGGTTATTTCACCTTTGGGCCGAGCTTCTCTAAGGCGTAGACTATCTCTGAAGGAGAAACACAAAAGTTGTGAGCAGATAATAGTGGAGGCATACCTCTGTCATTTTGACGAGTCCCTGTTTGCGGCCTGGATGACTGTCGCTATGGCGGGGGGAAGGGGGGTGGTATGACGACAGTTCTGACATACGGCTGGTGTCTTTTGCGGTTGAGGCATGCATGATCCCTTCTGTTATCGTTTCTGCGGTCTTTTCTTGAATCTATCTGGACCGACGTCAAAAGTTGGGTTGGTCCATTGAGGTCGTCCTCATCTGCTCTCACCTCGGCAATATATGCGTTATGTATTTCTTCCCAAGTGGTTGGGGGGGGGGGTACTTCATGAGCCTGCTCAACAGTTTTTCTGGTCGCTCTCGAACCTCTCCTGTTCAACACATTTGGAAAGCTGCTATCACCATTGATATATTTGGAAGGGTCATTCTCACTCAGTTGAACCGGGCGAGGAAGTCCCTGAGCCCTTCACCGGGTGACTGTTTAATGGCGAATATATCATTTACCCTTGCCTCTGCTTTCTTGGCCTCGGCGTGGGCGGTGACGAACTTGTCGGCCATCTCCTCAAATGTTTCTATGGATCGTGCTGGCAGTTGTAGGTACCATGTAAATGCTCCCCCTGTTAGGGTTTCACCGAACTTATTCAGCAGTATGGATGACAATTGTTCTTTAGCGAGGTCGTTGCCTTTCACTGCGGTGACATAGTGGATGATGTGATCTTCAGGGTCCGTTGTGCCGTCATATATTTTCAAGTATGGCAGCATCTTGAATGTTTTGGGTATAGCATGTGGTGCATCCTCATCGTTATACGGTTGTTCCAGAAACCGGCTGGCATCCCGTTTTGGTAGAAGCTTTAGGGCGCCCGGTATCTTATCCACCCTTTCTTGGTGCTCCCTCATTTGGTCGATGATTGCTTTGTTCTCGTTCTCCATTTCTTCCATTTTTCCTAAAATATCGGCGAGGGCGTCATTACCTGCATCATTAACAGTGTGAATGGTACCTATTGAAGGAGGGGGAACATGTTGCTGATTGGTTGTTGTTGCAATGTCGACTCGTGCATCCTCCCTGCTCGCTCTTTGAGCGGGTTTGTCGAGTATACTGTTATTGTACTCGTTAGCCATGCTTCTAGTAGTTTTTTTTTACTGCTGGTGGTGCTTCTTCCGTTGTGGACGTAGAGGCTCCCTTTCCATGGGATGTGGTAACGCTGTCATGAGGGAGAGGTGAACCACTTCGCCTAGGAGAAGCGCTCGATGTCACGTTCTCCTCGTCTTCTCCATTGACCTCATTGATGGTGTTTAGGAGATTAGAAGTAAGGCCTGCCACTGCCTTCAATCTTTCTTCTCCATTTCCTGCCATGTTAGATGGCGCAAGTAGGAAAAAGAAATTTCTATATTTTGGTGTTGGTGTTTTTTAGATCTAGAAAAACTATGACTTTGACTAGAAAGTTCCCCACAGACGGCGCCAAATTGTTTGACAAAAAAGTATTAGACTTTTTATTAAACTAATTAAGAAATAAGAAAGGTGAAAGGTAAATCCTGCCAAGTGCAATAAATCTCAGACCTAATATGTGCTTATACAATAATATCGAATAACACTTAGAACCAATTATGAGAGTATTAATGAAGCTATTGAAGACGAATAAAGGGACAATAATGAGCAATAAATATGTAAAATGGCAATAAATGTAAATAGGAAGAACTGTTCACCCAAATATTGAATGAGGTGGATGATTCTCCTCTCTGACAACAATGTGAGATAAATGGATATGGAAATAAATAAAGCTTTCTCGGATCTGATGCGTGGAAAGGTGGAATAAACAACAAATCGAATAACTGTGGAAAGGTAAAGTTTTGTATTATATCCCAAGAGTCAACTTTTTACAAGAGTTCTTATCAGATTACATCCCCCTCCTTTCCCCCTTTCTTTTACTATTTATATGGGATATTCCCAAAAATCCTAAAAAGTACAGGAATATTCAATAGAATATTCCTTTTGGTAGTTCCAAGGCTATACTAGCCGTTATTCCCATTCTTCGCTACTCGACTTCGGCCTTAGTGGCTTGCTCGGTGGTTCCTTGTTGTTTGGCCTTGGTCAACCTCGACCCAATTGCCCACGTTGAGCCGTAATTCCTGCACTTGATAATTTCTCCGCGCCGAATTTTCTCAGTCGGATTTTGACCTATACAGGTAGCATTAATGAGCAAGAGAAAATATGGCATAAATCAACCAGAAATCTGAAAATACAAGAAAATAATATGATGATTAATCACACATCTATCTATCATATGTGTAACATTAACCTATGTAAATAATAAAAAATTATACAATTTAAAAATAATCAAGCCTGAAAAGAAATAACTATTGAGCAATGCCTGTGTATATTATATATACTTTATCAAATTAAATATTTTACTAATCCCGATTAATCACCGTCAAAATCATAGCTTTCAAAAGAAGGGTAGATATCTTTGTGCAGTTAAAGTGTTAAACCAAGAATTGTAACAGTAATCTTTTAATATATTTTATATGATCTATTATTAATTTCTCGAACTTCCTGGTGGCATCTAAAATCTTCTCATCATATTTATGATATAGATTTGCTATCTGTAAGATTAATAAAATAAAGACAAGACGAAAGTAAGTTATTGAATTCAGAGTGAAATATCATCAACAATATGGTGAAAACCTATTAATTCTAGGCAATTGCAACTATAAATATGAAATTTTATCTTCTACAGGAGTCGTAATTTTAACTAAAATTGAGTGAAGCGTGTTTAGTTGTTCCAAAACGATTCAAACTTGTAAACCACTTGAAAGACAACAAGAGCAAATATGTGTCTACTGCAACTTGGAGGCTGAGATATTTATTTTGAGCATATATACCAAATTTACAAGATGAATCCTTGATGGAATTAAATATAATTAACAAAAGAGTACTAATGTCTTTCTAATAGAAGTCCTATACCAAACTTAGTTTGAACATAAACGATTTCAATTCATGGTTGAGGCTGATGCACCGAAATTTGAGCATACACTTGTAGTTAATATTAAATTAGGTCAAGTTGAATATTACAATTTTATCAAATATAAATTTTTTTTTGGAAGAAATAATTCAGTGTTTTAGGGGTATAAAAGTGTAAACGGTTAAAACCGGACCCACCCAATTTTACTATTTGACCGAGGCCAGGGAGTTGCATCGAAGGTCGGCCCCGTAGTGGATCAGACCAAAGCACGAGGACAAGGTACCGAGTTTGGGATTCGAGATACCTGTCGAGATCGAGGCCAGTAGCGACCGATACCAAATGAGACAGACATCGAGCAAGAATGAGGATAACATAGTAATAGAGAGGCGAGATATCCGTGACTAGTTGAAGATCATGGCGGGAATCTCGGAACGGATCAAATCAAGAACGATTAATTAGCTAACCATGGAATTTTCTTCTTTAATTAGAGTTATACCATAAGTAGGATTCCTCTACTATATAAAAAGGAGTTCTAATCATTTGTAAGACACATTGTTCACATTTATCAAAGCAATATAACACTTTTTTTTTAGCTTATAGTCTTGTTCATCAGCTTGCTTATTTCTTAACTGTTTTGGTACCGACCAGTTCGAGGGCACTCTAACTCGAGGGTTGAATTACGTTTCAACACTGGTTTACTTTATCTTATTGTTAATTTCTATTACTAATATTTATATTTATCAATTGGTATTAGGTGAAATCACGTGTCATTAAAACCACATTATAAGTTCAATTGTTATACAATTTTAAGGGTATTAGGCTAAGGATAATAGTGATTGTTTAATACTGATTTCGATAACACACACTACTTTACGCTAGTTCTTGTAAGTGTTTTTGTTCTCAGGATAAACATGTCAAACTCATAAACAACACCCACGCATGGTGGCAACGACATGGGATTTCACAAGGAAAACAACAATATAGCCGCCCCAGGGGCGATGATATGGTATCAAAATCTGCCACCCAATTCCATCAATTCCTTTGCCATGCTTGAAGATTCCTTCGTGAAGGCACACACCGGAGCAATAAAGGTTGCGACTAGGAAGTCAGACCTCTTTAAAGTGAAATAGAAAGACAACAAAGTGTTAAGGAAATTCGTATCTCGGTTCCATATGGAACGCACAGACCTACCCCCGGTCACAGATGATTGGGTTGTTCAAGCCTTCACTCAAGGTTTGAACGAACGGAGTTCGGTAGCATCACGAAAACTAAAGTAGAATTTAATTGAATATCCAACGGTGACCTGGGCTGATGTGCATAATCGATACCAGTCAAAGATCAGGGTCGAGGATGATCAATTGGGGAGCCCTTCCGGTTCCGTCTACCCAAGCATGCCCGTCGACAGAGTTCAAAGGGACATCGGCAGAGAACCCCGATCAAACAGAGATCGGTATCAACCATACAACACAGATCATAGAAACAATGGCCCAGGACGCAATCACATTCAAAATTATCGAAAGAATGTCCGAGGACAAAGCTCTCGAGGGCTCATGATCAAAAGTGGATTCGATAAACATGCTGATCCCATAGAAGCACCACGATTATCGGAATACGACTTCAGCATCGACACCTCAGGTATTGTATCAGCCATTGGAAGAATCAAGGATGCTAGATGGATCAGAACCCCAGACCGATCCAGCCTAAAGGAAACCTAACCAAATATGAAAATACCATGGTACCGATAGTCAAAGAACCGAAGACTGCAGACAACTAAGGGAGGAGGTAGCCCATCTATTCAACGAGGGTCACCTTCAAGAATTCTTGAGTGACCGAGCTAAAAATCACTTCAGAAACAGGGATGCAAACAGGAAAAACAAACAGGAAGAACCACAACACGTGATTCCCATGATCGTTGGTTGGGTCGACATACCACAAGGCCCTGTGTTCAAACGCACCAAGGTGTCGATCACCAGGGAGAAACGAACTCTAGACTATGTATCAGAAGGAACCTTGTCGCTCAATGACGAGGAAGCGGGGGGAGTGTCACAACCCCACAATGATGCGTTGGTAATCTCACATTCTTATGAATAAAATTCAGTTTAAACGTGTTTTAATTGATCCAGGGAGCTCGGCCAATATTATTCGATCGAGGGTCGTGGAGCATCTCGTCCTATAAGACCAGATCATGCCCGCAGCTCGGGTTCTCAATGGTTTCAACACGGAAAGTTAAACAATTAAAGGTGAAATCATCTTACCAGTGAATGTATCTGGGACTATTCAAGAAATCAAGTTCCATGTGATCGAGGGTGATATGAGATACAATGCTCTGCTCGAAAGACCCTAGATTCACAACATGAGGGCGGTCCCCTCAACCCTTCACCAAATGCTGAAATTCTCGACGCCAGATGGGGTAAAAATGGTATATGAGGAACAACATGCTTCCAAAGAGATGTTCGCGGTCGATGAAGTAATACCGGTATCGGCACTTTCATCAATAAAAGGATCAGAGTCAAAATAAAAGAGGGAAGAAAAATAGCAACCACAGGTACTAACCTCGACCTAATTGAAGGAACGAGGGGAAGACGAGGATGACGAACATTGGATATCCCGATCCTTCATAATTCCTGATGGCTCCGACGCCACAAAATCAACGGTCAAAGAGCTGGAGAAGGTCATACTGATCGAGTATCTGCCCGAGCGAAAGGTATACCTGAGCACAAGTTAACCTCCGAGCTCAGTAATAAACTCATTAAATTCCTTATAGATAATATGGAATTTTGTTTGGTCTCACCTTGATATGACAGGGATTCCACCGGAGATCACTACCTATTGATTGAGCTTGGACCCAAAGTTCCGACCAGTAAAGCAAAAGAGAAGGCCCCAATCCGAGGTTAAACATGCTTTTATCAAGGACGAGGTAACAAAACTTCTCAAAATAGGGTTCATTTGGGAAGTAAAATACCCCGAATGGCTAGAAAACATAGTCGTAGTCCCTAAAAAAGGGAATAAACTTAGAATGTGCATAAACTATAAGGATTTAAACAAATCATTCCCTAAATATTCCTTTCCTTTGATGAATATCGATCGCATGATCGATGCCACAGTCGGCTACGAGATCCTTAGCTTTCTGGATGCTTACTTCGGGTACAATCAAATACAAATGAACCCAGAGGATGATGATCAGACTTCGTTCATCACTAAGTACGGCAGCTATTGTTATAACATAATGCTATTTGGACTAAAAAATGCTTGTGCTACTTATCAATGCCTAGTAAATCGAATGTTCGAAGAACATATAGGAAAACCGATGAAGGTTTATATTAATGACATACTAGTTAAGTCCCTGCGCACAGAGGTCCATTTAAAACATTTGCAGGAGACCTTCGACATACTAAGAAAATACAACATGAAGCTCAACCCGGAAAAAATTGCATTCGGGGTCTGTTCGGGTAAGTTCCTCGGCTTTATGGTGTCAAATCATGGAATCGAGATCAACCCCGATAAAATCAAGGCAATCGAAGACATCATGATCGTGGATAATGTCAAGGCCGTACAGAGGTTAACATAGCGCATAGCCTCCCTAAGTCGATTTATTTCGAGGTCCTCGGATAGGATCCACCGATTCTTCTCACTGCTTAAAAAGAAGAACAATTTTGCATGGAACCCGGAATGCCAACAAGCATTGGAGGAACTAAAACAGTATCTCTCGAGCCTGCCATTGCTTCATACTCCGAAAGCGGATGAGAAACTCTAATTGTACTTAGCGGTCTCAGAAATCGCGGTAAGTGGGGTTCTAGTTCGAGAAGCGCAAGGTACGCAATTTCTTGTTTACTATGTTAGTCGAACCCTAGGTGGGGCCGAGACCCGGTACGCACACTTAGAAAAGTTAGTGCTCGCTCTAATAATCGCTTGTATGAAATTAAAACCATATTTTCAATGTCACCCACTTTGTGTGGTGACTACCTATCACCTTCGCAATATTTTGCATAAGCCCGAACTCTCGGGCCGATTGGCCAAATGGGCCGTCGAGATCAGCGGGTACGATATCGAGTACTAACCCCGAACGGCCATCAAGTCTCAAATTTTGGCAGACTTCGTGGCCGACTTCACACCATCTGTCGTACCCGAGGTTGAAAAGGAACTGTTACTAAAATCGGGTACGTTATCGTGGGTGTGGACCCTTTTCACAGACGGCGCTTCGAACGTGAAGGGTCCGGGCTAGGTATCATTTTGAAGCCTCCCACATGAAATACAATTATACAGTCTATCAAGGCCAAATGTGACTCCCTACTTGTGGTAAACCAAGTCAACAGAACTTTCGAGGTTTGAGAAGACCGAATGCAGAGGTACTTGGGAAAACTACAGGTGGCTCTACATCAATTTAAAGAATGGACCCTACAACATGTACCTCGAGAACAAAACAACGAGGTCGATGCCCTTGTAAATTTGGGGTCATCATTCGAAAATGATGAGCTTAGCTCGGGGACTGTCGTACAACTTTCGAGGTCAGTATTCGAAAAAGGCCACGCCTAAATAAACTCCAGAAGTCTGACCTGGGATTGGAGGAATAAATATATCGAGTACCTAAAGAACGGGAAGCTTCCATCAGATTCTAAGGAATCGAGGACTCTACATACGAAGGACACAGGGGTCACATTGGCCGAAGATGGAACACTGTATAGAAGGATGTTCGATAGACCGTTGGAAATATGTTTGGGTCCAGGAGATACCGACTACGTCCTACGAGAAATTCATGTAGGCACTTGTGGAAATCATTCTGATGTCGGGTGATTAGTTCATAAATTCATCAGAGCAGGATACTATTGGGTTGATATGTAAAAGGATACAAAAAGTTTGTTCGAAAGTGCGACAAATGTCAAAGGTATGCGCCAATTATTCATCGACCCGTGGAGCAACTCCACTTAGTCTTATCCCCATGGCCGTTCATGAAATATGGAATGGATATCACCGACCCTCTACTATCGGCTCCAGGTAAACCTAAATTCATTTGGTTTATGACTGACTATTTCTCTAAATAGGTTGAAGCACAGGCCTCGAGAAAGTCAGAGAAAAAGAATTCATAGACTTCATCTAGGACCACATTATATGCCGATTCGGGATGCCTGCCGAGATCGTCTGTGACAATGGAAAGCAATTTGTCGGCAGAAAAGTGATAAAGTTTCTCGAAGACCACAAAATAAAAAGGATCCCGTCAACGTCATATCATCCTAGTGGGAACGGACAGGATGAATCGACAAACAAGACCATCATTAAAAATCTAAAGAAAAGATTGACCGACGATAAAGGAAAATGGAGAGAAATATTTCCCGAGGTCCTTTGGGCGTACCGAAGAACATCAAAATCCACTACGAGGGCAACACCATTCTCTTTAGTCTATAGTGCCGAAGGTCTGATCCCGGTCGAAGTCGGGGAACCTACCTTCAGGTTTCGGTATGCAACAAAAGATTCAAATCACGAGGCTATGAATACAAGCCTCGAATTTCTAGCTGAAAGGCGGGAAGCCGCCCTCATTCGAATGGCCACACAGAAACAGCGTTTCAAAAGTTATTACAACCAAAGAGCTAAACTTCGACACTTTAAAATCGGTGACCTAGTTCTTAGGAAGGTCACCCTCAATAATCGAGACCCAAATGAAGAAAAACTTGGTCCAAACTGGGAGGGACCGTATCGGGTCCTCGATATCGTCGGTAAAGGATCTTACAAACTTGGAACGATAAACAACGAGCAATTACCAAGCAATTGGAACATATCACTCCTCAAACGATATTACTACTAAGGTATGACCTTCTCCATTTTCGTTTATATTTTATATTAACCGATTGTAGGTATTCAATCGAAGACATCAAGGAATTCTTCAACACAAAAGTCCTAGGTCTGAAAGCACGCGTTGCACTCTTTTTCCCTTAGACCGATTTTTGTCACCAAATGGGTTTTTCCGGCGAGGTTTTTAATGAGAAAACCGTTGTTCGTGCTAGCTTAGAGCAATTCAACAGTATCCGAGTCTTCTTTCCAATCAAACTCGAATACTGGGGGCATCACCCTCGAATGTTATAAGGAAAGTACTTCGTGTCAACAGGGTCTTGATAGGTAAATTTTGTAAGGGTCAAACGATCAAACGAACCGTACCCATGTAGATTACTCGAGCCCTAATGGCAACGTCTATGCATGTATAATCTATTGAAAGAAGTATTTTTTCTTACTAGATATCTCATGACTTAGAGAAATTTTTACTTTACAATTTTGTACTTGTGATCTATTGTAGAAACTGGCTTAAGGGCCGATCACAACTAAAGATCGAACAATTGACCCTGCACTTGGGGACTTCCATCCTAAAACTTGACATGATCGAATTACTAAAACCTCGAGATCGTAATACCTTAAAAAGGAAACCCTCGATTTTATCAGCCACGGCCACCCTACCCTGGGACTGATACTTCGAACAAGTTCGAAGTAAAAGAGGGAAACAAGCCCAAAAGGAAAATTCCAAGCTAAAGGCTACGGCCAAATTAACACGGTTCGGAGATGTCCGATTTTCGTTATAAAACATGCCTTCGAATTTTTTCATAAACCGGTTAAAAAGGCTACCCTCGACTGAATTAATAAGGGTCTCGGTAATATCGACCCTCGAAAACCCTAATGGGTACGAAATTGTTCGAACTATCGAGCAAATTCCTTATTTTGTGCTAAGGCATAACAGATTTTATATCATTAAACAATAAACTTTTAGAGCTGAAAAGGGGGAAAATGTCATTAATTTTTAAAGCCATATCGGTCTAATTCAAGATCCAAAGGGCCATTTTATTTCAGCGTTCGAGAAATCATCCTCACTCAACTAAAACCTAAGAGCCACCCTACTTCGAGTTCGAGCAAGTACTCACTCGATTATAAAGATTACACTAATCCGACTTCGGTCAAATTGCCTAAGTTTCAAACTTGTAAACAAAATCTTCATAAGGATGAATGAAATAAACTTTTCATAAGTCATGAATGAAACAGAATTTTCACAAGGCAGGAAATGAAATAAAGACAAGTCAGAGAGAAAAGATATCTTTTATACATATATATATATATATATATATATATATATATGTATATATATATATATATATGTATATATATATATATATATNTGTGTGAAGATATTTACAAGGACCGGTCAGAGACCTACACAAGAGATCAAAAAAGGAGAAAAAAATCCTAAGGTTCCTAACTATTCTCGGGGGAAGCTTCTTCTCCATCGGGGTCCTGCCCACTCTCGGACCCGCTCTTTCTCCCCGCATCGTCGTTGGAGGTTAATGCCTTAGCATCGTCCTCGTGCTCTTTGGCCTTCCTTATCTCGTCAGTAAGATTTAAACCTCGAGCATGGATCTCCTAGAGGATTTCCCTCTGAGATTGGAACTTGGCAAACTCGGCAATCCAAAGAGCTCGATTTTGGGCGGCCTCGACAAATTCTCTTGCTTTGGCTTGAGCAGCTTCAGCATCAGATCGGTAGACGGCCACGATCACCTCCATATCAGCCTTGGCTTTTTCTGCCTCAGATTCGGCCTTTGCAAGTTCGATGGCGAACTGAGCCTCGAGCTCCTCTATTTTCTTGGCCTGAGATGAGCTCTTCTTCTTCATTCCTTGAAGCTAACTTTCGGTCGATGAAAATTGGGCTCATCAGCCTCTTTCTCTGAGACAAGGCGGTCCATGTTTTGTTTCCACCCCAAGATCTCCACCTTCATCATGTTAACCTCCTCACGGAACTGTTCGATCCTCTCGACCTTCTGCTGAACCTGTGAGATTGAAGTGTTAGCCATCGTCCCCGAACTGATGCTATGAGCTTCTAAGATTTTCATTACCTGCTCAATTAGGTCGGTCTGTTATTTGTGAGTCGTGTCCAACTCGGCTCGGAGGTCCTTGATCTCCTCTTCTTTTTGCCCGCTGAGAAGTTTGAGGGAATTTCTCTCCTCCGTGAGCCCTTGAAGATCAACCTCACATCGACTCACCTCTGCTCGGGATTTGGAAAACACATTTTGATGGAGTGCCAAGGCCTATACAGAAAGAAGAAAGGAAATTAGACAAGAAAAGAAGAAATAAACACAAGTGTGATATCAACGAGAGGAGTTGAGACTTACCCGATTCAAGACTTGTTGAGCCTCATCGAAGAGACTCGATGCTTCACTTAGGCCGGTAGCGTCTTCGACCTTGGTAAAGTAACCACGGAAGGGTTCCTCCCCTCCGTGGGCTCCTTCTTCATCGGTAGTCCTCATAGTTTGGGCCTCCTGAATTGCCTCCTCGGAAAAATGCAGGGAGAGTCGGCGAGTCTCCAATTTCTATTGCCCCAAGTGGGTCACTCAGGGCATTCTCTTCACTTCGAAGGGCCTCGGAGCCGGCCCCTTCAGACATACCCGCCGTTTTGCTCATTTCGGTGGGAGGCATCTTCAGTCTTCGACAACTCGGGGACTTTGCCCGAGTCCTTTTTCAAGACCCCCTCGGCTTGAGGCAGAATTTCTCCAACATCCACCGACTCAGTGGCCTTTGGGGCCTCGGTGTTCCTTTTCACTCGAGCCACCAGTTCGGAGCCGTCGTCTTCTTCTTCTTCCTCTCTTAGGGGGCGAAGTTTCTCCGCAGGAAGGGCGACAATGTCTTTCTTCAGCTTACGAGGCGGATTTTTCTTGGGCTTTGGATCCTCGGGGGTTGAGGTCCTTTTCCTCTTTTTATCCTTTGCCAGTTTCGGGACCGGGGTCGAATTCTCCTCCTTACCAAACGGGGGCCTCATGACAGAATCTTTGCCAAGGCCTGTATGAAAGGAAATTAAGTAAGTATGGAAGAGACATTTTAACAAAAATCATAAAATACGTGAAAAGGGGATTATCATGATTTTTGGCCTCCTATCGGCCCTTTGCTAGATTGCGTCATGAGCGCTCAGCGTACGAAAAAGTCGAGACCAGGTCCCGAACCCAGCTCTCGAGGTTAAGAATTACAGCGGGCATCCAAGCAACCGCTACATCATGGAAAAGGATATCGATGAGAAGAAGTGAAGGGAACAAAACAATAAATAGAAGCTAACAATGGGAATGTACTTACGCTTCATATTCCATTTCTCGGGAAATGGCATCTTCTCGGCCAGGATTAGGTCGGAAGTCCTCACTCGAACGAACCGGCCCATCCATCCTCGATCCTTGTCCTCATCTATGCTCGAGAAAATCAGTTTGGTATCCCAACGCTGAAGTTTTATTAACCCACCTCGATAAAGACGGGGGATGTACAACCTGATGAGGTGGTCGAGGGTGAAAGGCATCCCCTCGACTTTGCTTGCAAAAAATCGGAGCAGAATAACAATCTGCCAAAATGAGGGATGGATTTGGCCCCGATTTAATTCATACTTGCGGCAGAAATCGACGATAATGGGATCAAGGGGGCCCAGCGTGAAAGGGTAAGTGTAAACACTCAGAAACCCTTCCACGTGGGTAGTGATGTCTTTTTCGGGGGCCGAAATCACCACCTCTTTGCCTTCCCAGTTGCATTCTTTCTTCATCTACTTAAGGAAGTTCTCAGTTATCGAGCATATGTACCTCGACATTGGTTCGCATCGACCAGGGACCAACGAAGTTTTCTCGATTATAAATTCATAAGTGAGTACGCACCCCCGGAAATACACTCCTCAGGGTGTGACTCTACCGGTGTTTTGTCGTCGGCTGGATGTGAAGAAGAAGCATTTTCCTTTTGGGGAACAATTTTTGAAGTTTTTACTTTTTGGATTTGAAGTTAAAGATAGATGAAGATAATATTCTAAGAATGTGATAGCAGTGAAAATTGTAGATTTGCAGATGAAGAACTTAGAATATGTAAAAGGTTTTGGAGATAAGAAAAGGTTGAAGGTCAAGTTCGAAAGAGTATAAAAAGAGGCCTATTTTATGGGTTTCACGGCGACTGTTCAAGGGCACTAGTGGCCGACAACCAGCTGACACACATTAATAACTTGGGGAACTATACCGATGGGACGTTTCTGTATCTTTCGTTGCTTACGTTACGAGGGTGACGTCATGACATGTCGAGGAAAAAATCGAAGGCTCAATCCGTTTCTTGTCATTACAGTCCAAAAAATGAGGGGACTATCTGTATATGGCTAAAATCGGGCCCACCCGATTTCACTATTTGACCGAGACCAGGGAGTTGCATCGAAGGTCAGCCCCGTAGTGGATCAGACCAAAGCACGAGGACAAGGTACCGAGATTGGAATTCGAGGTACCAGTCGAGATCGAGGCCAGTAGCGACTAAGACCAAATGAGACAGAGATCGAGCAAGATCGATGATAGCATAATAATAGAGAGGCGAGGTATCCGTGACTGGTCGAAGATCATGGCTGGAATCTCGGAAAGGATCAAATCAAGAACGGTTAATTAGCTAATCATGGAATTTCCTTCTATAATTAGAGTTATAGCATAAGTAGAATTCCTCTATAAAGGAGAGTTCTAATCATTTGTAAGACACATTGTTCACATATATCAAAGCAATATAACACTTTTTCTTTAGCTTATACTCTTGAAATTTAATTTTAGTACTTCACTGCCAGTCTGAATGGTTCATATATTTGAAACCGAAAAAAACCTGGATGCTTCCTTAATACTAATAGATACATTAAGCTTAGAAATTACCTTTCAAGTCAACAAACTCGAGGTTTCAAAGAGGAAAAATAAAAAAAAACTCCAATATTAGTTTTAAGCTTAGAAATTACCTTTCAAGTCAACAAAATCGAGGTTTCAAAGAGGACAAATAAAAAAAAAACTCCAATATTAGTTTTATCTCCTGAAAAGTTACACTATTTTATGCTGAGATTCATTGCTCAACGGCCGGCCGCGATGAAGACGCATTTTCCTTTAGTGGAACAGTTTTTGACGTTCTTGCCATTTGGATTTGAAGTTAAAGATAGATGAAGATAATATTCTAAGAAGAGGATAGCATTGAAAATCGTAGATTTGCAGATGAAGAACTTAGAAGATGTAAAAGGTTTTGGAGATAAGAAAAGGTTAAAGGTAAAGTTCGAAAGAGTATAAAAAGAGGTCTATTTATGGGATTACCGGCGACGGTTCAAGGGGACTAGGGGCCGACCACCAGCTGACACACATTAATATCTTGGGGAACTATAACGACGGGACGTTTCCGTCACTTTTGTCGCTTACGTCACGAGGGTGACGTAATGACAGGTCGAGGAAAAAATCGAAAGCTCAATTCGTTTCTTGTCATTACACTCCAAAAAATGAGTGGACTATCTGTATACGGTTAAAACTGGGCCCACCTGA
The DNA here is from genome assembly GCA_005239505.1 of Nicotiana paniculata. Lineage (NCBI taxonomy): Eukaryota > Viridiplantae > Streptophyta > Magnoliopsida > Solanales > Solanaceae > Nicotiana > Nicotiana paniculata. The sequence goes on from ML332182.1 coordinate 80,885, forward strand.
TTTTACTATTTGACCGAGACCAGGGAGTTGCATCGAAGGTCGGCTTCGTAGTGGATCAGACCAAAGCACGAGGACAAGGTACCGAGTTTGGGATTCGAGGTACCTGTCGAGATCAAGGCCAGTAGAGACTGAGACCAAATGTGACAGATATCAAGCAAGATCGATGATATCATAATAATAGAGAGGCGAGATATCTGTGACTGGTCGAAGATCATGGCTGGAATCTCGGAACGGATCAAATCAAGAACGGTTAATTAGCTAATCATGGAATTTCCTTCTGTAATTAGAGTTATATAATAAGTAGAATTCCTCTACTATATAAAAGGCAGTTCTAATCATTTGTAAGACACACTGTTCACATATATCAAAGCAATATAACACTTTTTCTTTAGTTTATACTCTTGAAATTTACTTTTAGTAGTTCACTGCCGGTCTGAATGGTTCATATATTTTGAAACCAAAAAAAACTAGATGCTTCCTTAATACTAATAGATACATTAAGCTTACAAGTTACCTTTCAAGTCAACAAACTCGAGGTTTCAAAGAGGACAAATAAAAAAATATCCAATATTAGTTTTATCTCCTGACAAGTTACACTATTTTATGTTGAGATTCATTGCTCAATGGTAGCATATAGTGGGAATCGAAGAGAGTGGTTATGGCAGAGTATTTTCGGAATTGAAAATGAGAGAATGTGGAATAAGAACGATAAGGCATTGGGTATTTATTACAAGTTTCGTTAAATAACAAGTTAATATAGGCCTTGAGCTCCTGAGCTTTGGAGTTCTGAATTTTTTCTTTTTTTCCCCTTCCAATGTCATGCATTTAATGATTTTGTACACGGTCGAAATCGGAGAGTTCGATTTCGAAGGCTTAACCATGCCCTGAGCTCGAGTTCGGAAAACCTGAAGTAAGAATCAAGTATGGCCGGGATGCGCACACCTCGGGAAGCAAATTGAGGTCCTGACACCTCGAGACAGTACAATTTCGATGACACTCAAGGAAAAACGGAAATTTCTCAAGGACTTGTGGATCAGGGCGTAAATTGTGGGATAAGATTTGTACGAGTTAGTACAAGTCCGTACTAGGTTGTTATACAGCTGTACCAATAGAATTCTTTGTCATAATTAGAAATGTACCATATTAGGGGTTTTCCTCTCCTATATAAAGGGGACCCCAATCATTTGTAAAGGCACGATATATTCACTGCAATAGAACATTCTACTCTGCTTTTCTCGTTTACCATGCTCAACAATTGTTCTTCATCTTTATTGATCTTAATTTATTGTTCATATTTTATTGCTCTTCACTCTCCTCGAGACCCCCGAGCCTATCGAGCTCGAGGTCCGTATTCCTTTGATAACACTAGTTTGGTTCATCATTTCTTCTCATTCATACTCAATATTTCTTGACTATTTACCAGTATTGGAATAAATCACATATTTTTGGAACCAAAAATCAAATATAATTGTTATTACCATTTTCGAGGTAAACAGTTTGGCGCCCACCGTGGGGCTAAAGATAATAGTGATTATTTTAGTGCTAGTTTTCTGATAATACACGTTATTCTTCACACTTTTTCTTGTCCAAAATTCTTTGATTTCAGGATTAAAATATATCTAACTCAGCAAATATATCTGATAACGGCATCGGATTCCATGGAGAAAACAATGCAACATCTTCGGGAACCGGTGTGCCACCGCTTAACCCTAGGGTAGCACCAACACCAAACCCTATCGACGTTGGTTCACACATTGCTTTGCACGTCGACTTGGGCAATGATATTGAAGGAAGTGTACGCGGAGGGGACCAACCTGACACATAGAGGACAGAGGCTCGAGAAGAAAGAGAAGTCAGTCTACAAGTAACTTTTGAAATGTTGCAAGCACAACAAGTTGCTATTGCTCAGTTGCAGAGTCAGCAAAAGACTTGAGCGGAGCAGGACCAGGAACAACTCCTTGAGTTGAACCAATCCCCGAGAGATCAAGCAAGAATGGGTCGTGAACTGACCCCACCATCATGAAAATGCTCGAGGAACTCATTAAAAGGATCGAGTCGGGAGCAAAAAGGATTGAGGACAACGATAAGAAAGTGGAAACCTACAACTCGAGGGTCGACCATATACCAGGACCACCTCCGGTTTTGAAGGGAATGGATTTGAATAAGTTTGTACAAAAACCATTCCCCCCGAGTGCAGCTCAGAAGCCCATTTCGAAGAAGTTTCGGATGCCAGACATACCAAAATACAACGGGACCACCGATCCCAACGAGCACATCACCACATATACTTATGGTATAAAGGGGAATGATTTGAAGGATGACGAGATCGAGTCTGTAGTACTGAAGAAATTTGGGGAAACTTTGTCCAAGGGGGCCATGATGTGGTACCATAACCTGCCCTCGAACTCTATCGATTCATTTGCCATGCTGGCAGACTCATTTGTAAAGGCACATGCTGGTGCCATAAAAGTTGCAACGAGGAAGTCAGACGTATTCAAAATCAAGCAAAGGGAGAACGAGATGCTAAGGGAATTTTTGTCCCGTTTCCAATTGGAACAAATGGAGTTACCACCAGTATTCGATGATTGGACCATACAAGCCTTCACTCAGGGGATAAATGAACGAAGTTCGATAGCTTCGAGGCAGCTGAAGCAAAACTTAATCGAGTATCCCGTCGTAACCTGGGCGGATGTGCACAACAGGTACCAGTGAAAAATTATGGTTCTCCTCTCACTATAATGGTAAGTTTTTTATTTTATTTTTTCGTATTTATGCGAAAGATAATAATTTTGGTAACTAATATGTGTCATAGCAAAATACAGGGCGGTCTTAGTCCCCATGGCTAGCTATGTTTGCCTATACAACTGTGGAGACATACAAATTAGGAACTTCGATCCTTTAATTGTTAGATTAACATCGGATAATGCTAGTATGACAGCCAGAGGCGGACCTACGTTGTAGGTTGAGGGGTCACGGGACCCCGTTAATCTCGGCAAAAACCCTGTATATATATGTTATATCTATCTGTACTTATATATGGGACCCCTCAAATATATTTTCTGTGACCCCGGAAACTAAAAAGACCGAACGGCAGAAATGATCGATCGGGTTGCTTAAGATCCTGGCATTGTTGGACGACGAAGGATCGAACCCCAACTTCAGCTTCCTGTTCTCCTCTTCATTTTACTTCGTTTTACTTCTCTTTTCTCCTCTTTTCTATTTTAATTCTTTTTTCTTCTCTTTTCCACTTTAATTCTTTGTCTCCTCCTTTCTATTTTAGTTATTTTTTCCCCTCTTTTCTATCTTAGTTTTTTGAATTACAACATAATTTATATTTAATAGAAAATTACTTTATTTTTTATTTTATCTTTTTTTGAATACAATTATAGTTTACTACTAATACATAATAGTCAATTTTATTTATTTTATTTGTTTTCAAATCCTTCCCTTAAATTTAAAAGCCTCAAATTGTATCGTATCGCTTCACAAATAAAAAAAAATGAATTCTTCTGGCACAACCTTCTTCAACAATTACTTTGACACCGACTCGATAATGACTAAGAGTTTGATGCTCTTCTTTAATTCTGTGGCAACTAAGAGTTTGAGAATCTTCTTCAATTCTTTGACTATTAACATACACTTAATCTTAATCTTTAGTAAGTTTTTGATAATTTAAAGTTTGAACGCCCTTTTGATCACCGACCTTCTTTCTTTCTTTTTTTAATTAAAAAATTAGAAATTTTAAAAGGTCAAACATGCCTTATCAAACACATTCAGATTCCATAGTACCTATTTTGCGAAAAAAATTCTCTCTCTGTTCGGTTCTTTCTTTTTCTTTAGAACTTTTTATTTATACTAGGATGATATGTCATTATAATCATTAAGTTTTTCAAGAGTTGCACCCGAATTTTATCGCTAGATAAACATACAGTGGTACCTCCGTTGTGCTCAAATCCTAGGTCCACCTCCGATGACAGCCGATTATAACTTGCTATTAAAGCATAGTAATTTATCATGCATGTATACACATGAGCTTACAACTGACTCCTATTGAAAGTGAACGGCAAATAATTGACATTAGAAAACTACACCACTTTTGTCTTTTTATTCTTTTGGCTTAAGTTTTGCTATTTTAAATTTAATGATCATAATATTTAGCCCTGGGTATTTCAACCTTTTTGCTTTTATTAACATGATTTAACTCGGTGGTGACCAACCTAAATGGCTAAATCACTAGCAAATTCCTCCCAATTAGAAACCACCTTCACACAAAACATATTCCATGATGTCTTAATTAAATTAAGTGTCGTATTCATATTGTGAAAACCTTTTTGATAAATAATTTCGTATCTTACCTCCTTTCTCTCCTAATTAAAGGAGAGAAACTAAGACTGAACTATATATCTAATTCAAAAGTTACCGTTTGATGTTGTTTCTGTTTTTATTTTTTTCCTTCCTTGTTAAGAGTCTGGTGATCAAAACTAAAAGCGTGGAGTACATGCCATTGTTCTTGTCAATATTTGTTTCCACGTGCAGTATCACATGGTTAATCTACGGATTGCTTGGAGCGGACCCTTTTATTTAGGGGAAAAGACAGGAGTACCTATAAAAATTAAAATATTTATCCTGCTCTACTCATAAAAGAATTCTACACATTAAATAATTATAATTTTCTACCTATTTAATAAACAAACACGTATCTCAAAATAACTACCTCAAGCTGCTAATGCCCTACCTATAAAAACGCAAAAGCTGCTCAAAATTTCAGAAAATTAACGCACAAATATTGAGATTTCCACCGACATCTGTTGAAGATTTGGAGATCGCCACTCTAATTTGAAGATCGGAAGTGTGAAAAAACAAAGCGAAGATGCCGATTCTCTTCAAAATTCGAGTTTTTCTTCTTAAATTTTTCCGATTTTGATTTCGCAGAAGTTTAGCGCTCAAACTTCTGAATTTTTAGCTGAAAATTTTGTTCTCAGTTTGGAGATCTGGAAAACTGGAGGATTGAATCATAACAATTGATTTGATTTCGAAAAATTTTCTGTTGAACTTCAGTATTTGACATCAAACACTGTTGAAATTTGGATTGTCGAGATCCAATTTTGGACATATAACTTCGGAATCATGGAAAATATACCAATTCTACTGCAACATAGTGGAGAATGGGATGATAGCCATAATTTATGTGATACCTATATAGTATATAAGTATGCTAAATCAGTATACTAGACGAGTATAGAATCTTACTGGTTTGTGTGTGTGTTTTTTATCAGTAAGACATGATACCAATATAGTATATAAGTATGCTAAATCAGTATACTAGACTAGTATAGAATCTTACTGGTTTGTGTGTGTGTTTTTTATCAGTAAGACATGATACCAATATAGTATATAAGTATGCTAAATCAGTATACGATGCGAGTATAGGGTTTTATTGGGTTTGTGTGTGTGTTTTTTATCAATAAGACATGATACATATATAGTATATAAGTATGCTAAATCAATATACTATTTAAGTATAGAATTTTACTGGTTTGTATGTGTGTTTTTTATCAGTAAGACATGATACCGATATAGTATATAAGTATAGTATATCAATATACTATGTGAGTATAGAATTCTAATGGTTTGTGTTTGTGTTTTTTTATCAGTAAAAGATGATATGAATATAGTGTATAAGTATGCTAAATCAATATACTATGCGAGTATTGGATTGTACTAGTTTGTCTGTGTTTGTTATTATCAGTAAAAGATGATACTGATATAGTATACAAGTATGCTATATCAGTATACAATGTGAGTATATAATTGTACTGATTTGTGTATTTGTTATTATCAGTGAAACATGATACCAATATAGTATATATGTATACCAATATAGTATATATGTATGCACAATGCTTCTTCCCCATAGTGAAAACAACAACACATAGTCATTGATTCACAAAAATAAAAAGAAAAACACAAATATTCTATGATTTTGAAAATCCACTTTCACTATCATATGATTTTGAAAACCCGTACTATCACAAGCAAAAATTTCACCCAAAAATTATTATTAGACGAAGAGATAGAACCGAATCTGAAGTTTAATTTTAAAATTGGAATCTGGATGCAACATTAATCCTCATGGTTTGAGTATGGAGATTTGTAAACTGAATTGCATACAGTGTAAATGAGGCAGACTGACTGAGGCGTTAAAATGACGGGAATAAGCTAATAAATGGGCTGGATAAATAATTTGGGCCGGATTGGTAGGAGAGGTTATTAAAGGGTAATTAGTTTGGGTTGAATAGGTATTAAGTGAGATTTTCTCTTTTATTTATGTACTAGATATGTGTGGCCCGTGCCAACACGGGCGCATCAGTCCAGATTAAACATTTCAATTCATGCGAAGAAAGATCAACTTAAATCACTGGTGATTTAAGCAAGCATGGCCATAAAAGCAAAAGGAAATAGAACCTACTTAGTTTGGTGACATCAAAATAAGGACTAAGGTTGAAAAATATCCTTAAGCACTAAGTTTGAAAAATATCCTTTATCTGTGTCTGCTAAACTCTCAGATCTATAGCGAGAACTTAGAATTTGGGTTACCAACAAATAAATACATCAATTTATTCTGCATATGTTTGTCATGATATTTCCTTTTCACTTCTCAACCAAACAACTTTATTGTTGTTTTAAGCTCATTTATGATGGCATTGTGTGGGTTGATCTCCATTATCTTCTTGCTAGAAATTATCCATCTATGTTAGAACCATTTAGAGCTTTAGCTTTCATAAGGTTCCCCATGCAGCAATAATAAAACAACATTAAATAGTCCATGACACACTTAGAAATAATGACATTGTCAATCTAACCGTGATATTTTCATATACCTTTTAAATATTTTGACTTTTTAATTATTGTAACTTACAATATTCTTTATATAGTTTCAAAATATATATTTTTATTTTTAAACTTTAAAAAAACTTATGTCCCAATCTATGGTCAAATTTAACAAGTTTGGCACTCCATTTCGAACTGCATCACATAAATTAGGACAGAGGAAGTACTTCAAACCTGCAGCAAGCCAACCGTGCTTACACAAATATAAATCTTAATCGGATGTCAATTTCATATTTCTCCAGTAATGTATATGTAGAAACTATCATTTTACCCTGCAATATGTTTCAACAACTTTTGGTCAAATAGTGGTATAATGCAATAATATATTTTGCTCAATGAGCCTTGTTTTTCAACAAAATCCATCCAGTGCCCGCATTTATTACTAATTCCAGCAAAGATAATATTCCTTTTATCAACTCTCTATTCCACCTTTGCCGCTTTTATACCTTCATCCATATATTTTCGCCCATAAATCGTTGCCGATATTTCTCTCGCTACTTCAAGTTGTAAGTCCTATTGTTTTGTTTACCCCCATTATTTTATTATACTTGCAACTTAACATTTTCCGCAGTCTTTGTTTACGGCAATCGCAATAACCGATTAAGTTTTATAGACGTTCATGTGCTTATACAATTGCTGTTAAAATAAACAAGTATTCTGTGGGATATCAACCAAGTTTTAACCTTTGATAAATATTCAAAGTTTTTTTGAATGAAATGATATTTAATTTACATACACTGTTAATGAGAAAGGCACTATCTATATGTATATATTTTAATTCAAGTATAAAACGTTTCACAAAAAGATAAGTTGGATATATCATGCAAGAATGCATCGAAAGAGGAGGCAAATCAAAAAAAAAAATTGTCATAGAGAATGACTGTCTAGAAACAAGATACTTAAAGAGTGTTGCGAGCGTTTGTTTAGTGGTCAGTTGTAAATAAAAACGTAGAGAATAGGGGATTGGGATTAAAAAGATTTTTGCAGTTTTAGAATAAAGGCTTGCTTAATTATACGGATACTAATTTACATTGAGTATTGTTGTCATGACCCAAATTCCCCTACTTTTAGGGATCGTAATGGCGCCTAACACAATACTTGCTAGGCAAGTCAATGTTAGAGTTCGCTTAACTATTTTCTTTAACTAACCATTTAAACTGGATAAAACAATTTTCAAATTAATACTTAATCTAATGACTTTAAATAATTAATTCACAATATAAGATAATAAACAATTAACTAAACCTAGCCACGAAATAATTATATACATAAATCCAAAAAAAACTACCCCAGAGTCTGGTGTCATAATTCACGAACTACTAAAGAATACTGCAAATACTGGGCTGAAAGAAATAATGTAACTGTTCTGAATAAAATAAAACAACGTTTATGAAAATAGGAGAAGACTCTCGGGATCTGCGAACGCCGGCAGATATACCTCATGTCTCCAAATAAATGAATAGCCACTCTAAATATCTCTACGTTGGTCGGTACCTGGATCTGCACAAAAGAGTGCAGAGTGTAGTATCAGTACAACCGACCCCATGTACTGAGTAAGTGCCGAGCCTAACCTCGACGAAGTAGTGACGAGGCTACGGCGGAGATTTTAACAACATATGACCTGTGACCATAATATATACAATAACGAAATAAAACAATTCTACACGAACAAGAAAAATATAATTGAGACAATAAATAAATAAAACAAGAAGGAATTCTAAACAATCAATCAAGTACTGCAACATAAATAAAATAACTCGGCCGCCTTTTCCAGGCCTCAGCTATAACCAGCTCTCAAATAATTTTCAAGTTTTCAAACTTTAACTTTAAATAAAAATAGTGCCAAAAATACGAAAAGTAGTGAAAATAAAATAGTAAGTTTTCAAATCTTTATTTTTCCTTGAAAATCTATAAAAATATAAATGTCCTACCTTATTGTTCCTTGTTGCGGCGTGCAACCCGCTCCCACCTGTTCACCCTTATTGCTCCTCCCTAAATATATCACCCTTATTACTCCTGTTGCAGCGTGCAAGTCGATCCCACCTATCCACCCTTATCACTCCTTGTTGCGGCGTGCAACCCGCTCCCGCCAGACATCTCATATCAATTTATTCAAAAATTTCACAATTTAGGAAAAGCCTTCACAATATTTTTGTTTCAACAATTTCAAACAGAAAACAGTATAGCTCGTAAGCTTTAGCCAATATCATTCCATAATAAAATCAGCCAGAATATATGTAACCACCGTAACACTGTCAACCCA